>JAVFBW010071821.1:4309-17213 GCA_034783835.1 Mopalia ciliata
CAAGACTACACATGATCCCTCCCCTCCCCACCAACATACATAGCCAATTTAGTCTTGTTCTTCTGGCATTGACGCCATCTATAAGTAGTTGCCGGACAACCGCATTGCCAATCTCAACGTACATGATAAGATCATACATAACGGTCTCAGCCTCGACTACAGGTAGAGCGACCTGATTTACTTATTGTAAAATGGCGTTCTAATCGCCTCTTCCCTTGGTTAAAGGGGCCCGCGGCCGTGACTCAGTGGTAGCTAGTGCGCTTCCTGAACTGAACATGTGTTGATTTACTGTTCACGGGTTCGACTCCGCCCTTCGGCCATCAGGTATATATGAGCGAGTCACATGTTGTGGCTCCGGCAATCGCGGGGGTGGTTTTTACGATGTTTCCTCCCGGTTTTTCACCGTAATAAGGCTGTGTACAGTGTGAAATGGACAATCCGTCGTCATATTAATGAAATGCCCTTGAGTTCGACGTTAAACACCAATCAAACAAACAAACAAACAATCCCTTGGCTAGGATGTGGGTCCCAAGATTCAAACGGTACTAATAAAGTTTAACTTTTGCACAGTTATCCATTGAATCCGAAGGAAAAGATAAATATTAGACTGTACGGGTGGTTCCAGCTGTCTCCTAATGCAGGCCTTGATCAGTATGCTTACTAGCTCTTCCTCTGCTGCCGCGGACAAAATAAGGCTTTTATCTTTTCTCTGGATGTAGTAAGGCCTATCATGGTGCCATTATAAAATATACACTTGTTGATGTTGTTGGGATGAATATACGAGACAATACATGGACTGGGCCGGACAGCATTGATTAATTAAATGATATGCTTTATGTAATGAATATAAAGGCTATTAAGGTAATGTGGCATACTATATAGTCATTAGTCACGGCCGGTTATTAGCTGCGAATAAGTGATGAGTTGATGCGGATGGCACTGTCTCCAGATTGCATTGCCGTTGTTTGGGGTTGCTATGGTGACTTTATTTTGTGCGCACGTACTGTTTACTGGACACCATTATGACAGACAATATCGTAGTAATATAAGAATAGTATGTCGGTTATCGTGTGTAGCTCAATCAGTGGCCATATGTTTTTCGCACCTGTCACCAACGGGAGGCCGGTGTTTACGAGTACGACATAGGGTATGTGGTCAATTACGCAGGTGTGGCTAAAATAAACATGCGTTAGTTATACAAGTATGTACCCGAATGATCCGGGTTTTTTTCAAGCATTTGGAAACCTCTGTTTTGCCTCCTGTTCATATTGAATCACTTTTTCAGAGATGAAGTAGAATTGTGTAGAAATATAACATGTTTTGCTCGCTGCGAAATGCCTGTCAGTTTTTACGAGCCGTTCTGTTTTGAGAGATGTGTCACATACTGGTGTATAAACCGCCACACACAGACTGACCAGCACGGATTTTTTCATGAAACTAGTCAAGCGTTCTTGTTTTCTGTCCTTTGATTTTCGGAGGAAGCCGCGAAAGGATGAGCGCGGATATGGAAGAGTGTTGGCATGTGAATTTGGGTGAGGATGCGGCGAGTTCCTGTCTGGGACCAGAGGATCAAATCATCACCATTAATGTGGGTGGCCAGAGATTTCAAACACAGGCCTCCACCCTCCGTAATCACAGGGTGGGAATTTTATATAAACTCTGTAAACGCTCCTCGTTCTATAACCAATTAACAGGGGAGTATTGGTTCGACAGAGATCCGGTCTTCTTCCGATATATCCTGCAATATTACCGGACGGGTCGTCTGCACGTAGAGGGAACCCATTGTGCCCACAACCTGAAAGCAGAGATGGAGTTCTGGGGGTTCACCGACCACGATGTCAGTTTCTGTTGTTGGATGAATATCTGCGAGGCCAGAAACAAAGAAACCGATTATGAAGAACTAAAGAATTTCACTCATGACGTTGATGTTTGTGTGAGCAAATCAATGACACTTAGACAGAGTCTCTGGCGATTCCTAAACGACCCGTCCTCTTCTATTCCAGCTAAGGTAAGGCTTATATTGTTTTGTAACTGATTATTAATATAATATACCTTTTTAAGGACTCTACCGCTAGTCAGGGGTAAAGTTTTGACTTTTCTGCCTTTCTGAAATCTACTTTTCATAATCTTGATAATGCAAAAAGTTTCACCACCAAATTAATCATTTTAGAACATTTGTTTTAGATTTAAATTGTAAAATATGTACTTCAAATTAAAGAGTATATATATCGAAGGGCGGAAGGGATTGATGAGACTATCTCACCTCAACTGACTATCTGCTGACTATTACCACAACCCATTTAGCGAAAGGCCAACAGATCAATTACCTGGCCGTTGGGGGTGTGTATTTGAACTGAACAGTAGGCGTGGGAAACAAATGATTGTGGGTGGTAGAACACACATTTATACATACTACTCAGGCCCCCAGTCGGACTCTTTCTGATAGTCATTAACAAAGGTGTGAACGAAATCTGTGAAGTCGACGACACTCCAATTTTTTTTATTGGACGACACTCCAATAAAACTATGATTTAAAGACATTTTTAAATCAATGTTGCCACATGTATTTAAAAAATTAGATATACATTTCAACTTTTCATTTAATTCAAAAAAACTTGTATTTTATTAATTTTTTTTATTATTAAATAAAACTTCACACCATCCGGAGTTAAATCACTTACATACCTTTAGGCTGTTTCTCAGCTTTCATTTTTCTTGGTTTTTATCATTTAAATCGTTTATTTCTCGTAAAAGATTTGCACTTTGAAATAAGTTGTTAAAAAACTAACTTGAATTTAAAGTTATGACATTATATATAGAATCTTGAAATCTTCCCTTTCTAAATATATATAATGTTAATATAATCATCCTTTGGAAATACCCGCAAAAGCTACGGAAAGATAAGAGTTGCTTTTTCTTCTCCTTAAGGACTCTATACTGCTGTATGCTGTAAAAGATTTTACTTTTTTTTTTGTTGCCTTTCAGAAATCTACTTTTCATTATCTTAATAATGCAAAACGTTTGACCAACAAATTAAGTATTTAAGAATGTTTATTACAAATTTAAATTGTAAAATGTGTGCTTCAAAGATTATGTATATCGAAGAGCGAAAGGGATTATCTCATCTCCAATGAGTACCTGTTGACTATTACTACAAACCAATTAGCGAAAGGCCAACAGACCAATTGCATGACCGTTGGGGATGTGTATTTGAACTGAACAGTAGACATTGAAAACAAATAGGACACACATTTATACTGACTACTCATGCTCCCAGTAGGACTCCTTCTGGTAGTCATTAACAAAGGCGTGAACAAAATCTATGATGACGATGTCATTTTTAGGGGAGATTTTTATTTTTTACCTATATTTTTTTTATTAATTGTTAAAAAATAAACTTGAATTTAGAAAAACCCTATGACGGTATTTTAGTTAAAATACTAGTCTAAAAAAACATGAAAAATAAGAGTTACAAACAAGGGTCCATTAAAAAATATATATTTGTCGTTTTTCTTTATACATACCATTATGAAATAAAATTAATCAAACTATATGACATTATATTTAGAATCTTGAAGTCCTCGGCTTTCTAAATATATATAATTTTAATATAACCATTCTTTGGAAATACCCACAAAAGCCACGAAAAGATCAGAGTCGCATTTTTGACTCCTGACTGGCGGTAGAGTCCTTAAACATTTTTGTCTTGGTTTTGTCTTAATCATCTTAATTTGTGTTTATTTTATTTAAGCAATAAAATGTATAATAGGGGCCTATAACGATTCTCACATCTCTATATTAAACAGATTCCCTCTGTGCAAATTCTTCTGACTTATGAGAACGGCATACAACATAGTCTCACGTGAACCGAACTTTTCTCACGGTAGTTTCGACCACTGCTTGATAGCCAGGTTACACTGCACGTTAATTTGTGCAAAACGATATGACCAAGCTATTGTACATTTGCTGTAATGAGAGGTTACTTTTTAAAAATATTTCAAACATTAAATCGAACGCAAAACCTTTGTATCTCTTTACAAATAAATTAATTTGAGGTTTATTGATTGAATTTTTAAAATTATTCAGTCCATACTTTAAAACACGTGTGACCTAGATCATAATAGTATAGAGCCGCGAACGTACCACGTGCTGCATGTTGACATTTGCTTATAGTATACGGACTGAATACTTTTCAACTTCAGCAAATAAACCTCAAATTTATTTATTTCGGATAGAGGTATATCGGAATAGTGTGCGCCGCGATTTAGCAAATGAACATAGTGTATAAATCGGCTGAGATGTTTCTTTCTTTATTTTTTATTTCCTAGAGTTGGTGTTTCTTGTCTGTGTGTCTGATACTAGTGTCCGTTGTCTGTGCCTCGTTGAGCACTCTTCCTGCCATCAAGACCCCTGTATGGGAAGCATTTAAAGAGATTCAGAAAGCCGATCCTCTAAGAAACTCAACCAGGCTGCTGGATGTGGACGTGACTTTTTTCTACCTGACTGTAGCCGAGGCGTCTTGTCTGATTTTCTTTACCATAGATCTGTTTCTCCGTCTATTGGGCACTCCAAGTTTGTATGATTTCATGAAGTCCGTTCTATTCGTCTTTGACATTTTGTTTATAGTACCTGGCTGGATTATTGTGGGTATATTGTTATCGGACTCTAGCACCTGGATAACAGTATCGGACAATACTAATATGATGATGGTCTTGCAGTTAGCCGGGTTGACGCGAGTATTTCGGGTCTTCAGACTGGGATGGTACGCACAAGGGTTTCGGATATTAATTCTTGTGTTAAGGAAAAGCTGCAAGGAACTACTGATACTGGGCAGTATACTTGCCGTCAATCTGACCCTGTTCGGATTCCTCATCTACACGGCGGAGATGAGTTCTAACCAACAATTTGACAGTGCATTTCGCGGTTTCTGGTGGGCGATCACTACAATGTCTACGCTAGGTTACGGAGACATTGTGCCTGTCACTCCGTTTGGTTATGTTGTGGGCGGGGCGTGCACCGTCTCGGGCGTAGTTGTGATTGGTCTGTTGATTCCAATAATTGCCGGTAACTTTCGGTTATATTACTCTTATCAACCTCAGGTGTATCCGAAGCAAAAAACTTGTAAGATGTAAATTGCTTTGCCAATATGTCACAGATGTTTATTTTACAAAATCTTTCAAAATACAAAATTAAAGGCTGACAATGGCCCATATAAAAAAACGACTTACTGAATGAAGTTCACGAAGCAATGTTGGAACAATTAAAAACTAGCAGAGCCGCCTGCTGTGGCACACCAAAGCGGAAAAAAAACGACTTACTGAATGAAGTTCATGAAGCAAAAAATACAAACTGTGAAATTCTTCGCAAAGAAGTTTATATTTGCTCACTGTAACAAAAAGCAATACATATTTTAAAACATTGTACAAGACATATTAATTCTGTTAAAGAAAAAATATTTTTATTCATATAAAATAAATCTTTATGGTCCATAGATTTTGTATGCGGTCAAAGATTTAATTTTAAATTTTTAAACATTTTTTTTTACTCCGAGATTCACGTGACCACTTAAAACGAGAAGTGGTTACCCAGAAATGATATAGTAATGATTTCTTCTTTGGTTGCCAGTTTGCTTACCTGTAACTTACACCAACAATCTGCCTCGTGCACTCACTGGCCTACATGCATACTCAGAGCTCTCACTAGCTCAGCCCTGATAGCCCTTTCCGTTGTAGTTTGAGGTTTTGTGTGCACCCGATCCCCATGAGCCTTTGACAGCCAGCAGATTCTGACATTGGGACTTTACTTTATCGTACTCTGACATTGGGACTTTACTTTACCGTACTCTGACATTGGGACTTTACTTTACCGTACTCTGACATTGGGACTTTACTTTACCGTACCTCTACCTTATGCCAGGTGGTCATGACGGTGCCTGGATATAGCTCCTAGCCCTCTGTAGCTTCCTGTAAGTTATTTATTTATTTGACTTTGGACAAGACCGACTGTCATGTTTACTGACGTCATCAGTTTATAAGGTCACGTGAATCTTGAATTGGCCACGTAAGACTTGAAAAAGCCACGTGAGATTTGAAACTTGAATCTTAGAACGAAAAAATATATATTCTTGGACTGTTTTAAAATTTTGCAGTGTCGAAATAAATTCTTGGACAGTTAAAAAATCTTGAATCGTAAAAAAAAACCCCGACCATAAATTTAAATCATGGATAAAAAAAATTCTTGCACCTTAAAAATGTATTTTATCTGGATAAAAATCCCTTTCTTGAGCAGAATTAATATATCTTGTACATGGTTTTTAAATATGTATTGTATTTTTGTTACTATTAGCCAAAAGTTTACTTCTTAGAACATTTAAAAGTCTTGATTTTTTTTCCGTTTTGGCGTGCCATAGCCATAAGATCCGTAGCTTCAACGTTCAAACGTCGCAAACTGTGTAATTGCCTACATCAGTTCTCTTTATATCACTAAAATCTTCAATTAGGAAGACTTAACGGCTGAATACTGATTTGTTAACCCTATCGAACAAATTTTGTATCCTTGTATTAGCTAAAGTGCTAAATATGCCTAAAAAGTAGAAATTATTGGCCCTCATGTTACAATTTCAAGTCTACAGTCACGATGGAAGAGAAATGACGGTGTGCCAACAGATACTTGAACCGTATTGCCGTATTTTTTACAAGTCTAATTTGGGTGATTTCAAGTCTCGTTTGGCATATACTAGTAACATGTGTGGGATACTTCTATATATAAAATGTTATTGTGCAGTAATTGAACGCATTTATTGGTGGGAATCTGATTCATAATTATGCCAGAGTATTTATTGATGAGTATCCGTCTGCTTTATAATTGTGCAGAGCATTTATTGGTGATAATTCGTCTGCTTCATAATTGTGCCAGAGCATTTATTGGTGGGAATCCGTATGATTCATAATTTTGCCAGAGCATTTATTGGTGGGAATCATTAGTAGGCCTATCCCAAAGCATTTATTGAAGATAAACATTAACGGGCAGCCCAATTGTGAGCCATGATAAACTGACATATTGCTCCTGCTGTTATTGTCCTTGATTGTAGGACGAGATATTATGGCCGATGGAACATGAGACAATCAAACGCCACCTGACACCGTGTCATTTGAGCAAAATGGTACCCTTAATAAACAAATAAATCTGAAGACAATAGACGTTAAAATGTAGCGCGTCCAGGTCAAGATGCTGCGTTCACGTGTTTCTATGATTAACTTCATGGACATGTTCTTTAATATTCCAAAAAGTGAGGTGCGTTGGACATTCCAGCATGATTCAAACAGGAATTTGATTCAATTGCTTTGATTTTGTTTGTTTGATTGGGATTTAACGTCGTACTCAAGGGTATTTCACTGATATGACGACAGATTGTCCCCTTCACACTGTTCCTTACGGTGGAAAATCTAGAAGAAACATCGTAAAACCCACCCCGCGATTGCCAGAGCGGCCATACAACAACAGCTCTCCAGTTCTACAAGTGATGTTGGGACCGTAGTAGAATCAGACTACCATAACAATGCCTTGGAACTGATGGCTGTTTTATTGACTGTTTAATTTATTTGTTAATATAAAGAAAAATATTCTTGTCAAACTTCTAATAGATAACACTGCAGCATGTGCTATACATTAATCGTTAGAGGAGCAAAGCTTAATAGTGCTATGCCATTTGAATAAAGTAAAATCTGTCACTATCGCCCACGGTCACCTATTTACCTGGACTATAGAATTATATGGCAGCCAACGTGTTGTCTAACTCCACGTGAT
This sequence comes from Mopalia ciliata, assembly GCA_034783835.1. NCBI lineage: Eukaryota > Metazoa > Mollusca > Polyplacophora > Chitonida > Mopaliidae > Mopalia > Mopalia ciliata. The sequence continues at coordinate 12,116 of JAVFBW010071821.1, forward strand.
GTTTTACCAACAGTAAATAATAATACAGCCAACACTGCACTCAAAAGCTTATACATCGCTTTAAGATCCCATAGAATACCGTAACCAAATGGGTTTAAAATCTGTTATCTCATTCCTTTATACGCCCTGTATTATGTGACACGAGAAAATATAGATAACATGAATATTGTTTAATTCTCGGAGCTGATGCACAAAGTAAACTAAACCACTCAAATGACAGAAAACGCAGCCACACCTCCCTAAGTTTTCCTTAAGGTTCATTCTCACGGTACGATTTGTAGTCACGATTTCTGGGGATTCCCCTTATTTGAAGAATTTTGATTGGTTCACTCTATTTTCGACCAATCAGAAAGCCGCAAATAGGGGGAATCCCCATGAACTGCAACTCGTACCGCGAGAATGAGCCTTTAATGGTTGAAAGGAGCTTCCTCTTGCCCTAAGCTAAAAATAAGCTAAAGAGGAGTAGAAAGTCGATATGTTCGTGATGTATTGTCCTGTAAATGTCCTGTATATGACCTCTGTTGCTTTTGTTTGTTACCAGTGGTGTCGAGAGGTAATTTCCTTCACCCGTTGGGCTGGCATGCCGTCGTGTGAGTGAAATAACCATAAGTACGGCGTTAAACCCCAATCAAATAAACAAACAAACAAACCTTCATGCACTACTTGATCTGATGTATGTTACGGTTTGTTTAACATGGCGGCCATGTGGAATCCACTTTTTGTTTGGAAAAAGCTGCCAGGCCTCATTGCTAATCAATCAAAAGTCATGCAGGGCGCCTATCAATCGATGATTGACATTCAGGCAGCAAATTAAAGGAGAAGCTCTTTTATCCGTTTCAGACGTGTCTTCTCTTTTATTCTTGCAGTTTTCGGTAGGTAAACATACCTGGCACAATCGTATTCTCGCGAGAACTCTTATGCTGGACGAGACTAAGACAACTCTCGTACTCATATCCAGGTCATCGCGAAATAATTTCCGTCAATATTTGGGGCAACGTTTGCCACAACTCCATGTGCACAAATAAAAGAAGTGCAAAACTACATGGCTTGGGTGTGTCTTACGGCCTAAGTCTCGACGTGGTAAGTAGAATCGATTATATTTTAGAATGGTACCTGGTGGAGCTTTAATTAAAGCTCAAGTACCAAATATGTCAAATGCTTGGCTGAACCTAGTTTATTGAGGGAAATATCACATGTAATAGGGCCTAGAGCTATGAAATCTCCAACACTTACTACATAAATGTTCAAACTTGCACCAATGGAATTCACGCTTACCAGCATAAAACGTTCAACTGAGTTGCTTATTTACATTCCAAGGTCTATTAGCATACTGCATCCCCCCTTCCCCTTTCCCGCATATGGACCCTGTTTACTTCGACTAGCAGTACTATGGTAGAAGACAAGGCAGATATCATGGTAGATGTCGAAGTGTTTGTATTACGTCCTATCAACGTCCTTGCATTTGTCCTGTCGTTTTTTTTTTCCGTTGCCAGTGGCGTTGATGGTGATTTCTTTCATACATTTGGCTGGCACACCTTCGTCTTAATGAAATAAACTTAAATATGGAGTTAAACCCCAATCAAACAAACAAAAAAATGTTTTTTTTTCTATTTGTTCTAGTTCAAATTCAAAGACAAACCCTGAAGACAAATATCAGATTTTTGTGTTATTGTATTATGGTTACAGAGTAAATAAAACTCCACGTTGTATAAAGATAAATTAAACAGGACAATACAATCCAGGGTAACAAAGCAATTCAGCATTGACCAGAAAATTCTAATATATACAGACTGTTTACAAATCCAATTCCAATAAACGAAGTTCTGCTTAAATAATCATAATGTATCATTTTCTGGAAGTTAGAACAGGTTTGGTTAGAAACTGCCATTACACCAAATCCCTTTGTTGGTGTATCAAAAACTATTTAACATGAAAGAAAAATCGCGTTTACCAGAAAAACAACCATGACACCACTAGGAATACACAAAAACAAGACAGGACAATCCCAGGACACATCCGCACGCACACGCACACACATACACACACACAAACACTTTCGATCTACTCTCGCCCCCTAATATTTATGGACTAATTGAAGAACCTAGATAACTTTAAACATGATTCTCTGGCTTCAACCAAAACTATTACACGTACAAATATTCACTGAAGTATATTTAGTATTTTGAAAGCCAAAGAAAAAAGTGGTAATTACAGTTGCCTTTCGGGATTCCGCAGGGTTCCATATTAGCATCATTTTTAATTCTGTTCTTGAATTATTTTTTCCGCACGTCATATTTCTTTTTCGACATAGTTTGAGGGGGTTTAAATTTCCTGTATCGGAGATTTTGAGAAGTAGCCAGAGGATTGGTTATATCAATGGTGTCAGAAATGAATACTCCAAGTAAACGAAGACAAATATTTTCTTAACAAACTAAACTAGAAAAACTAATCCTGTATAAATATACTTCTAGTCAATTTGTCTGAGATTTATGGGTTATCTTGAGTTGATACAAAAACAAACTCATACCATCTGTCTGTTTTAATATGACGAATTGTGCTTAATTAACACTCAACACTATTGTATACATGCACAATGAAGAATTGACGTAGCAGACCTATTACTGAAACAAACAAAACGAATGTCTTTAAGAGCAAAGATCTCAGCAAACAAATGCACTCATCGTCCTATTTTCACTCCAGCGTTTCTTACGTATACGACATAATGGCATTAACTTTTATATTTTATTCAAAGTATGAAGCCTATAATATCCTTTAAGTCGAATAAACATAACCGTAATTATACAATAACACCTGCCTATGTCCAACAGTTAATATTAAGTCATTAACCTATGGGCAGTTTTAGGCCTTCTTTGTATTAAATGGATGGTATTAATTGGCAAAACTCTGATTTATATCCAAAATCAACAGCAAGACGTTTGATCACGAGACTAATAGATTCGAGGGTAAATATTGTGGCGCTTCACTTAACGATCAGAAGTGAAAACTAAAACTAAATTATCTTATTGCAATGTGTTTGGTTCACCCAAAATGCACCGTTACCTAAAGAATGGGCTTCAGTTGCCTTTGACTTACATAACTGTCAAACCTGTTTAAAAGTGAACAAATTTGAAGGCACATGAAGGCCATCGGTTGATCGGTAAGTGTCAAGCGCCACTACAAACATTGGTAGTTATCAGCACGCAATCCACGAACTGAACCCGGAGAGAATGTACCACAGAGAAGAGTAGAGCTCCGTCACGTTGACTTCTTAAAACGATCATTGTGGCGCGGGTTTGTCCAAAAGTTTCATTCTGCGTTGAAAAGCTAGATGTTACTTGATGGTAACAAAATGTGTTGTTGACTGTCAGAGTTGTTGCATTGAAAACCCAGACTGATCACAACCGAATTATTTTATTGTACATGTTCGAATAACAAATGATATACATGATTATAATAATGATAGATAATAAAGAATACGTACGAAATAAATGCCAAAAAAGTTATACATTAGATCGATTTAATCAATAGCAAGCATATAATAAAATTATAAACAAGTCAAGGTCTCCTATGGTGTCAATCTTGATTTTCAAAATCTGCAGACGAATTTCCAACATTGAAAGGATAACCGACATTTTGCGTCCCGTGGGTTATTCCTTCGGCAATTCATGCACTAATGCAATATTTATGGTATTCAAACGTTTCTCTGTATTTTCCTAAATGCAATACACTAGGATTAGGCCATGAGATATTCAATCCGAAAATCAATGAAACTAGATTACAATGGCCGTTATTAATAAGGCCAGAGTCTACTCATTGCTCCATTAAATAGTGTTATCGATGTAGCTGTCCATCACCAGGTTAATGATAATACGTTTGTTTGAGGCTGCCCAATTACATGCACTCATCATCGAAACCAGTGTCTGGTATCTAATTGGACAAATCTGATATTATAGAAGACAAATCTAATTATGTTGGCATAATTATATCTTATTCATATTTTTATAATATAAAGTAATTGTTCTACTCCGCGAGCTTCTTTACAACCGTTCTGATTTCGCTTCCATTGATTTCCATATGGAATATTTCAAAACATTAGTTAATGTGAAACATTGAGGTTCTAGCTGCCATTTCTTCTCCATTTTAAGTACAGCGCCCTCTAGTGTACACTTTATGAAGTTAAACTTGTCGGAGTCATGGTAAAGGTACGAAGCCGTAAAAATGCCATGGAAAATTATTACGAATTGCTGCTCAATAATTCATTATAAAGACGTATTAACTCTTTTTACCGTCTTGTTAACTCTTTTGAAGGGCTTATATAAGGTTCATATCGCACGTGAACGACCTCTTAACTTGTTTAAATGACTAACTTTAAATGAACAACCTATTATCTTGTTCAAAAGAGATACTAAGTCATACAAATGAGCCAATGAGCAGCATCATTTTTATTTTCAATGTTGCTTTTACTGCTTCGTAGAAAGGCGATTAAAATTCAGAACAAAACAACCTCTTTCCCACTTATTAGAGTTTTTTAAGGGTTTCGACATGGGTCAATAAAACGTATCAACGTTATACAAAAAACGGAACAGCCATGGTCTACTGTTAACGTTTGACTAACGGCGTCATTGTTAATGCTTAATAACAGATGATTCATTCACCAGTCATTCTGAAATGTTCGTTGCGCAGAACTACAAATGTTAGGTCTCCTCCGCAACAGACGTCACATACAGCATTTAAAACTGATCAAAACCCCACCCCCAAAAAATCCGTTGGGGTCGTTGTGGGATACTTGACGGCTGGAAACTTCTGGCTTTACGTTAAATCTATCTGGTCGGAACTTTTCAGATCTAGAAAACACATAACATGGGGAATATTTTATGCGAACTGTCACTCTTATTTGGATTTTGGTTTCCGTTTACCGGCTTAAATCTATACTGAAAGGTATGGCAGCGTAGAGGGGCCACGTTGTGAAAAAAAATTCTGTCAGATAATCTCCTAATAAGGAGATAATATTTCCTAATTAGGAGATAATAAGTCCTAATTAGGAGATAATAAGTCCGAATTAGGAGATAATAAGTCCTAAGTAGGAGATAAGACTGCG
>JAVFBW010071932.1:0-17208 GCA_034783835.1 Mopalia ciliata
TAAACTGTGTTCTGAGGTAAGATTGCATGATATTTTGATAATTTGGAACTACCCACTGTGTATAAACTGTGTTCTGAGGTAAGATTGCATGATATTTTGATAATTTAGAACTACCCACTGTGTATAAACTGTGTTCTGAGGTAAGATTGCATGATATTTTGATAATTTGGAACTACCCACTGTGTATAAACTGTGTTCTGAAGTAAGGTTGCATGAGATTTTGATAATTTGGAACTACGCTCTGTGTATAAACTGTGTTCTGAGGTAAGGTTGCATTTGCTTTTAGACAATTTGATAACCCAAACATTTATTTTTGCATTGTTCAAGAAATTGTGAGATTTATTTTATTGCTTTGCGATATTATAAGATCAAGCTTCAAATCCAATATAAGATTATTTTTACATATATTTATTTCTGACAGGTACTTCCCATTTACATTTCTGAGTGACACACAGATTCTTAAATTCACTACATGTGTCTGGAACTATCAAAAATTTCTGTTTATACCAATGGCAGTGGATTAATTAATGAAAATATTACACCACAGGGCACTGTCATTTCATAAATTTATTGATGATAATAGTGTATATAAACTGGTGCTGTCTGTAATTATTCAATTATGTCACCACTGTTCCTCCAATGTAAGGCTCTTTTAACCAAAACCATCACCCATAAAGCTCAAATTAATCAAACAACAAACCCAAGTAACTCCTAATGCTAATGGGTGACGGGTATACAACTTATGGTGAAATGCTTCAGACAATGGCATGTTATCTTTACATTACAGTGGTGGGACATTATCTCCCTCAGTGCTTTTCAAATTTATTCCTATGGTCTGTATTTTGCTTTGGAAGAAAATGCATTTTCCATGTTATTGCAGCTGATCATTCCTATAATATAGTTAGTATGTATTTAAATCTGGCAATGAACAACAAACAATCACACTAGAAAAGCATGGAAAACGCCTCTGTCATGAATCCAGCTCACTTTATCTGGAGGCAACAGATGGTGAATTCTGCAATAGAAACAAAACCAGTTCTGGTAGAGATTTATTAGTTAACATTCTGTGTGATGACATCCGATCAGCAATGAGAAAATATTTGACTATTCGTTCTTAGCTTGAGTCTTTTTGGTTTTGGGTCAGTTTTGATTTGGAATCTCTGAAAATTGATCAGGTTCCCAGGATATTTAAGTAATTTTGTTTTATATCTTAGTTATTTTATCATCTGTATGGGGTTTTTATTCTCTTTATCTGACTAAAACACAAAAATCAGCAGGAAACTGATTCTAGTCCACACTCGCCATTCGTTTTAACATCATGCAGACAGCAGATTGTTTCTGCTGGTTTTTCCACCAATAGGAAGCAGCAACACAAAAACTTGAAATCGATGTTAAACCCCAATCCAACAAATAAATAAAAAATAACCATAATTCCAAATATTGAGGGCATTTTTTTATTTTTTTTATTTTTTTATGTTTTGTCATCTATATGTAGCCATCATCAGTAATGTGTCAAACAGTAAAACAAAAACAAATTTATATACATTTCAGTTTTCATAGAATAACATACATGTACATTAAGTATATTAAGAAAAAAGAAGTATAACATGTTTTGATATAATACATTAGAGTTAGGGGATGGTAGGGGGATATTACTGTACAACTTTGTAATGCTTTGAGAAATGTATATCAGTTCGTTTGGTTCTACTGTTAGATATATTCATGATGATGCCAATGTAGAGAAACCAAAATATAGAATGCAGAAAAATGAATTCAATATTTGGAGTTACATTTATTTTATTTTATGCTACATGTATACTGTTGATCTGTGGTTGTACTTTAAATCTCTCTCCATATAGCCAGTTTAGATGGTTCTGTTTATTATTTCAGTCCAAACTCAACATGAAGGTTTCCTACACTCCACCTGAAGGAGCTGTCAAGTCTAATGAAGGAGGTAGGTTTGATCTGCATTCATTTCCATCAATATATAACAGCTCTCTTTAGTGAAAGAGTTATATAAAGCATGTAATTCCATGATGGATTTTTACAGGTTTCTTCTTGATTTTTTGCCGAGGGTTGGGAGGATGCTTGCTGTTCCTCGGTACTGAAAGAGCAAAGAGGCAATTTGAAACTGATCTGTTTGTGTGGACTTTGTATGACATCCTGTGATTGTCCCATATTTGTCATTGTTTGTGTCCAGTGGTGTCAATGGTGTTTTTTTTTTTTGTTTTTTTTACTCATTGGACCAACATTATATCATAACAAGTGTTTTTACTAAGCACTGGAGAAACATTAACTTTCCAGCAGAGAAAACCAATTCATGTTTCATTGTTGTGTTGGAAAACTTCTTTCTACGTCAATGAAGCACTCATCAGTCATTCAGAATTGTTACCCCCTAATACTTTTAATGCCATTCGTAATATTTGGCCATCTTTCTAAGATATTTATGCCTTGGTCGACTGAAAGACAGTTATTTGAAGATTGAATGTATAAGTTGGATTCATTTTTTTATGTTCAATATCATCATGATCATTGTTTATGAAATATTTCAGACTCACAAATTCCAAGTGAGACTGGTAAGTTCTATGACATCACATATCTATATTGCATCTGCATGCTCAAACAAAGCACACTATTTTATTTCTTTTGATTTACGGTTTATCATTCTTAGAATAACGGCCCTCTAACTAAGGGTAGTATATTCAACACTTCACAATTTGGTTGTGTTGATGTTCACTTTTTGCTGATCCTCTGCTGAATACCATTAATTACCATTAAATTCTAATAAATCAGTCAATCTAAGAATAAAGATGGATTTATCTTGAATCGGTCAAAGTTACTGTCATGAGTAATGCGTAAAAAATGTCCGTCTTTCAATATGAGATTTGATAGTTATAATGTTACCACAGGTATTTACAATATGAGTGTTTAACGTTTTAATTTTATCAACTAAATTATGTCTGTTTTCCGAAAAGCATTTACTCGAAAGCAAAGTATAAACAACTGGAAGTGTGGTATACTGACAACCAGCTATGGTAAGGAATACAGAAAAGGAGATTGTTCAACAGTTTTTAATAATCAGCATGACATCCGAGCAAGTCTGGTTAATTTTTGACATACTGTATAAGAGCTGCGACCAATATACATGTACAAGGGATAGCCAATGGCATATGCTTACAAGCTAACCTGTACATGTATTTGGATGCTCGTATTAAAATTATTTATTTGTAAATTTATATCAGTGCAATTTGTCAATGGATACAATTTATGATAAGTTCTTGGTTCTATTATTTATGAGTATCAATGATTTTTTTCTTTCCTTTTCATTTCCCGAATGGTTTTATCTTTTGGGCATTTTTAGATTGAGCTGTCATTCTTTACTCTCTTTTCCATTCCAGCAATTATTTATTTGTTTTCACATTCTTTTTATTTTAATGTTATTTATAAGTCTATTCTTCACAAAATTTTCTTAAGAGTTCAATTATTATTTCATCAGAGATGTTCCTAATATAGAACAGGTGTCAATCTCTTTATCCTCTGGCTAAGGGCCGATGGCCATATGTTTCAAGTTCAGACATACTGATTTACTTAACACTGGAGGAACATTAAGTTTCATACACTTTACATTTAATGGTTGTGTTAGTGCTATTTTACTGTTATATACACCGCCATCAAAAACATAAAATATCCCTCAATCAACTCCCACAATTCCTCTTTCATATATTTACTGAATGTATGACTCTCCACTTTTGTAACAACCATTGATAGAGGTCTTTTTGAGGGGCTGAATATAGATCCCTCAAATTCAATTAAAAACATAGCTACTAAAGTAGCAATGCTGGGGTTCTGAGAATATCAGGGCCATATAAACTAGACTGTATGCCTACTACTGTAAATAATTAAGAATGGTGTAAAACCCCAATCAATCAATCAAATCAACATAGCATCCGTATAAGTCAAACTTTAATCTTACTACATTATCTCTAACTGATACTGGGCTACTTTATACATTTTTCTCATGCACAAAGTCTTATCTGAATTGAAGTTATCAGCATTGTTTGATCTGTCTAATACACCATTTACTTCTCTTAATTTGTAACCATGAGCTGGTGGAAGTAGTGCAAAGTTAATCAGTCAATGCGGTGTACGAATATTACTGCAGAATAACATGCTTATTTGGTATGACAGGGATGTTTTCTGTTGAATATACTCTCAAGTAACTTTCAATGTTGATATTCTTCATGTAAGACAATGTCAGTTTGCTATAATACTGTAAAAGTAGGCTTTTGAAAATATCTAATTTGGATTTCAATTTTTCAGACCTAATCTGCATAAACCTTAGCGCCTTAGGCCAAAGTATATGTGTAGGCCTACCAAGAATCATTTTAAAGAAAATTTCTATCTTTCAAAATGGCCGCCAAGTGCCGTCACGTCACATGACCAAACACATGTCAACTTTTGTCCCCCCCCGACATATAGTATTAAATTCCAAAATTTGAACTTTGAGCTTTTATTAAAACATTAACTAACTCCATTATCTTTAACTGATACAAGGCTTATTTAGGCGTTCTTAATATGCCCAGATTCTTATCTGAAGTGAATTAGTCGGCATCGTTTGATCTGCCTGACACTATTTTACCTCTCCCATTTTGTAACCATGAGTAGAACAAAGTAGTGCAAAGTTATTTGATCAATGAGTGTGTATGGATATTATGACAGGATAACATACAGCTTTTAAGTCTCAGAGAAATTTTTCTCCGCATGAACGCTGCCAATTAGCCTTGACTTCAGTTATTCTTCATACTGTTTAAAAAGACTTTTAAAAATAGTGAAACTTTTTTTGGCTTAAGCTGCTTAAAATTTAGGAATTCACTTTTAAAAACTACCACTTTCTGTTTAGTGCCATCGATAACATATAAAGGAAATTTTTTTTTCCCTAATTTAGGCCTATATGTAAATATTGGCAAAAATTTTGATTCAAACTTTTTAGACTTAATTTGCATATAATTTTTAAAAAACTTCTTATAAATTCTATTCCCATTTCTTGGTGAAATTTTTTCCCCAGCAATGAGGGTTAATTTTTTTCACAGCAAATATGGCCGGATGCGGTCATCTCATCAACAGATGGAAATGTTCCACAAAATGTTACATAAGATTCCAGTCGCAGGTGTTTGACCTTATTTTTATCAATTACACATGTGTTTGAACTATAGTCTAAAAATAACCAGAGCAAAGACGCGTTTTGCAGTTGCAGTTTAGAACAGTTCATGTTGTCATCAGTTAAGAGATCAACGGGAGTGCAGTTCATTTAATTGCGAAATCCAAACAGGCCATCACTCAAATATTAACTTCAAATTTCACTTTTTCTGTTAATACCATAGATGTGGTTATTTCACTAGGTTTCACAACAAATAGGACAAATCGCACAAAAATGGTGATCCTAACTTTTCTTTATGGGTCTTTGAAGAAAAAAATTGTTCTTAAACAAAAGCAGGAAAAGATGATTTGACTGGGATTAAGAGCATATTTTGTTTTGTTTTTAAAAGGTCCTTAGTGGTGGACCTGCTAGCTACGAAGCTAGTTTGCACTTTCATTAGAACATTTGTGTGAACCAAATACTTACTTAAAAAATATATGAGCGGATTAACTCACCTTGGTAGAGTGGGTTGTTATAGGGAGCTGAGCTCACATAGCTTTAAGAGGGCACCACTAAAATCATTTACTTGTCATCTGAGCTCCCAGAGCTATTAGCTTTAAGGGAGCACCACTAAAATCATTTACTTGTCATCTGAGCTCACAGAGCTATTGGCTTTAAGGGGGCACCACTAAAATCATTTACTTGTCATCTGAACTCACAGAGCTATTGGCTTTAAGGGGGCACCACTAAAATTATTTACTTGTCATCTGAGCTCACAGAGCTATTAGCTTTAAGGGGGCACCACTAAAATCATTTACTTGTCATCTGAGCTCACAGAGCAATTAGCTTTAAGGGGGCACCACTAAACTCATTTACTTGTCATCTGAGCTCACAGAGCTATTAGCTTTAAGGGGGCACCACTAAAATCATTTGCTTGTCATCTGAGCTCACAGAGCTATTAGCTTTAAGGGGGCACCAATAAAATCATTTACTTCTCCTTTTCACTCCGCCCCTGCAGAATACTCCCTCAGCTTCCTCGGTCGATCATAAGAGGCGAAAAAAGAGGTTGCTTTCTGTTGCCCTTGTGTTTGCAGAGCTAAACGGTAACGGGAAGCAGATTTGTTTGTGGTATTCTGTATTTGTGTCCGTCGTCATATAAGTGAAATACCCTTGAGTACGACATTAAACACCAATCAAACAAACAAACCTTTTCACTCTAAAGTTTTAAACTTTATGTTTTTACAGTTCTTTATATCTGGGTATGACGTTAAACCCCAATCAAACAAACAAACAAATCTTTATATCTGGTCATTATTACCAGAGAAGGTTATCCTGGTTTCCCTCATACACTCCACAGACATGTCTCCAAATGAACAAAATAACCTGCTTCAAGTAAGGGGTTACACATAGTGGACACATGGGTGAAATAAGTTTAAGTATTGTACAGGGTAATACTCCTGATCTGAAACCTATAACAGATTGGTGACATTATTAAGTTACTGGATATCCCACATTGAATTGGCCCAGCATAATAATTAGTCAAATCTAATGTAAACAGTCAATTGAAAAGAATTAGAAACAATTTACTCATTTGATCAGCATACCTTTTGTAATATAAGTGAAATAACATAAAGCACACCATTAAACTTCAGTCGATACCTAGCAGGAGGAAAATCAACATTTTTGTTCATATTATGAATATTTCTTATAGGTACAGTTGTTGAGCAACCAGAGGAAGAAGAAGAGGAAGGAGGGGAAGGAGACGGATTAGAGGGAGGTGGTGATGCTGTTGATGGTGTAGGAGTCAGGAAACATAAAAAAAGGAGGGCTGTCAGAAGAAAGATTAGGGCTAGACTTTCAAATAAACCACAGGATTTCCAGGTATTGATTTATCATTTGTAACTTAAATTGTTTAATACAAAGGGGTCTGCCGGCCGTTGGACAAAACTCTGGTGTTGATAACACTGCATTGACAATAAACTGATTTTTCATGGTGCAATTCATTTAATTTGCACATTTGGTCTTGTAATTGATAATTCTGTTGATGAATGGATTGTGGTTTTATACAACCAGAGCACTGACACGTAGTCATTTAAGTGAAGTGACCTGAAGTATTGCATAAAGCTCAAATCAAAAATATAAATTGATAGTAGATAAAGACAGATGATTCATCATTCATTGCTTTCTCTTTGGAATCTGTGTCACTTGCCTATTTGAAGGGTAGTGAATTTCCACTACCTAGATTCCAAGCTAAGGCTGCTTGAAGTGCTTTTAAAGTGAGTCCACTATTAGATGGCATCATGTCATGTTGATGGTCTGCTGTCAGCGAGTAATAATGGTTTTCTGCAACCAAGTCCAGCTGACTTACCTATTTAAAAGGCCGAGTGAGAATCGTGGCTCCGATTCCTGGATGTGTTTCAATCTATAAAAATGTCTTAACAAGAATCTGTTCAAACTAAATTAGTGTTTTTCTAAAATACTGAAATACTGAAGAATATATATTGTTAGTCAGAATATAAGTGGGATTCAACCTTTCTTTAGAAGAATCTGATAATGCAAGGTAAAATGTGCAGTTCGTCTTAGCAGTAAACATGTGTTAAATTCAGTTGATTTTCACAAAAGTCAAAATGTTAAATTAACCCTGAAGTGAGTTGTTTAAATGGGGGAGATTTGTCAGCTGTCTATGAGTGCACTTGTATTGAATTTGTTTGTCTGTTGATCTGAGTAAATAGGTTTATTGATTAGTGGACTGGGGACAGGTTGACATATGTGACAGTACATGAATATCATTATTCACCTCTAACTGCTCTTGTATAGACTTCAATCGCCAACAGATTTATTGCAATCTTAATTTTGCAAAGTTCTCCTACAAGATATTTAATAAACATAGATTATTGCCAAACATTTTGTTTGCTACATATTCATCACATATTTTCTGTTACCTTCTCTCTAGATCTCTGTAGGTTACCCATAACAGCTCGACATAAAAGTGGGGGTCTCCCCTTTTTTTCTTTTTTTTTAAATTCTGATGAATTTCCAGCAAAAAACAGCAGATAGACAACAACAAAAACATTGCTAAGTTGTACCCTATTTCATGCTTTGATTTTAAATATTCTTAGAGGTATTCAATCTTTAGCTAACGTGATCTTGTTTATTTTATTTTTTCAAATTTGATTTTAATGATTTACGCTTTTATCAATTTGTTTTTCGTCTTGTCAAGCTGCATATCATCGTTCAGTTGATACACAACTAATTCAATATATGAATAGACAGAGTCTACGGAACTGTCCCCAGTAAAGCCTGGCATCACCTTAGCATTAACTGTCCCTTCAGCCCATAACAATAAAACACCTGTGCGTCTTAACATGCACATCACCTTTATTTGAGTTTCTTAAATATTTCACATCAATAGTTTCCGAAGAAATTAGCATAATTTATTGAAAGACTGGACGTCATACTTCATAACTTTTACAGTGACATTCAAGCTTGGTTTCCCTTATGTTAGAAGGCCAGTGTGAATGATGCTGGCCTTTAAGTCGGTCAAACGATCATAAAAACTGTTTGGAGAATATAATTTATATCAACCATGGAATAGATTTTCATAGTTTGAATGGCTGATTTTTGTTCATTCTCAACATACTTTTTGGTGAAATGTTGACTTAAGCAACCAGCTGTGCTTGATGTTGTTTATATTCAGTGTGATCACAGGATAACGGTCAGAAATAGATACATCTCTCACTCCGTGCATGTGGATTTATCACTTCAGAGAACACTATATGGTATCACTACAGTTTTACTGCTTGGATTTCTCTTGGATTTAGATAATTGATGGATTATATTCCTGATTGCCTTGATTATTGACTCCAGTGGATGCTGTGTATAATTAGCATGTTTTCAGTGTCTTGGACGTCCTATATATAAATGTTCTTTGAGGAGGGTATATAGATTGAAATAGTAATAATTAAAAGAAATAGCAATAAAGCGGAATGGGTGAAGAAGAGCCCAAACCTGCTACAGGGGACAAGAAAGAACCGGAGAAAGAAAAAAGTGAGGCAAAGCCGGATAAAAAGAAAGCAAAGGATAAAGAACCAGACAAAAAGAAAGATAAACCTGCAGGTGACGGAAATAAAGTGCCCAAAGGTGGCAAAAACCGCGATAAATTTGAAAAAGACAAAGTAACCAATTTCCAGGTGGGTATAAAACTGATGGTCATGGAAAGACTTTTTGTTTTTTTGAGAAGTAAGAGTCTATATAGATGTTTGTGTAGGTAACTACTAGGCCTGAGTATCTTGAGAAATCTCACGATACGATACGTATCTCGATATTCAATCACGATACGCCTTTATCTCGATACACTGATGGTTAGCTGCTTAAAACGTTGATTAGAGGATACTTTTAAGTTTCCAATCCTTTAAAGATAGGCTGCTCTATCTTGCTGTCATATAGTGATAATTATATGATAATAATGTACAATAACAGTTTTGCATTAGTGGCAGAAAAAAAAGAGAGAAAAAAAAACAACCCCAAACTGAAATTTTTAATATTTGTTGTTAATTTACAACAGTTATAAAAGATGAATGAAATGACAGAAATGTGCTTGAAGGAATGTTTTAAAAAAAACAGAACAGAATATACAAAAAAAAAAAAAAAAATAGCAATTTACACATAATTTTTTAAAGAAAATATTGCTGCAGAAAAACACCATATTAATATATATTTGCAATTGTAATTTAGTTTTAAATTTCTTACATTAAATCGCGTAATAAATTATTAGAAAGGATGACTGACTTTGTTTGGAAATATGCAACATGCCTATCTAGCCTATGTTATTGAGTCATGTGGCAACTGTTTTCCAACAGAAAATATTAAATATTCATCATAAATGGTAATTTTGGTGTCCAAACTTCGCAAATAAGACATATTAAAACAAATGAGTAGACAGGAGAAAAGTTTCAAATGTCCAAGTAACACAATTTTGCCGAAAATACGCTTTTCGCGAGGTAACGAAAACAGGACACTGACTAATACTTCTGGGCAATCGGCTATGGGTAAAACGTTTGTGTCATATTTTATTTATAGCTGTTATGGCGGCGAAAAACCGCCCTTACAAAACTTCACAGGGGCATGAACAGTGGCAATGCCGAATTCCGACGCAAATTACATGAGCTGCTGCACTATTGTGACTGAGAATCTCTGACATGTAGAGTTACCTCCCTTACCCTACGTATCGCGATTCAAAGGCAACGATATACGATATGCATATCGTGGGCAACTGTATCGATACGTATCGATATATCAGTGAATCGTTACACCCTTAACTAAAACTAATATTGGTCAAAATACCTGTTTATTTTATAAAAAGACTACCAAAAATAAACTTCAACACTTATAAAATATACATATACTTAAAATATGCATTAATTGACTTTTGCGTAACAGATTGTCCACGCTGATGCACAGTGATTTCTTCCTGCAGATTTATTTTTAATAAGGCCTGTTGGCAAATTTAAGAACCAAAAGTATTTCACAGGTCCACAACTTAACAGGAGATTTAGCTATCAACCTTTTTACTTTTTATAAGAAAAGATTTATTATCATTAGGAATATCCACCGCTTTGACTTACACAATAATTCAATAAACATAAATTTTTCGTAATTACCATTCTCCTCTCTTTTTTTCTCTTGTATCTGGACATTGGCAGGTTTTTTCTTGGTCGTTTTCCGTCCAGCAGGTTTGACAAGTTTGTATTTAGATTCTGTTTCATTGAAACCTAGAAAAATCAACCACATAACAATAACATATTTAGAAGATATAAGAAATCCAGTTACCATTAAGGTACCCAAAGATAAGAGCCCCCCCCGCCCCTGCTTAAAAAAAAATATATGAGATACGTTTTAATTTTGTCCATGTTTGCATCCGGTATTCATAGAGGTAACCCAAAGTCTTTGGGTGGCCACGGCAGAGTGGTCTACAGTGTAAAGTTCTAGGGAGCTTTTGCTTTTGATCCACAAATCCACTTCACCTCTGGGGTCAGGGGTTCAATTCCTGCAGACTGTATATGGGTTGGTATGCCAGCCCTCAGCTGAATGTCAAAGGTTTTCTGAGTAAATTTACTACCCAGTTTTCCTCCTACAATAATGCTGGTCAATGATCTGTAATTGGGATTTAATCCTGTTGATCTTACTTCGAAATAATAAATGAGTAAATAAGTAAATAAATGAATGAGAATATAAGTAAATAAATGAATGAGAAAATAAGTAAATAAATGAATGAAGGAAAATAAACATCAGCTTCACACATCTGTACCTTTATAGACAGGTGCTGGAGGACCCATTGCCACTTTACGAGGCAGTGGTTGATAGCGCTCGGTTTCCCAGGCTATTCCTGGGATGCCCATTTCTACCGGGTCCATCTCCCCATGAAGGCGTCGTGTCCTGTCTGCTTGTGGATCTGTGGAGGGTGGAATTTCATTTTGTCCCCTGCAGTCGGTATCTAAAAGTTAAAAAACAAGTACATGTACCTGTGAATGAGTAATATTCATGCAATTTTCATTTTAGCACAATCATTTTTTTTTTCAATTTACAGTTTTTATACCTACAATATACTAGTGCTGAAATGGGTACTAATTTTCGTAACCGAGTACCCGTTTTGTAATATTCGAATACTATTCAAGTACTCGATACGTATATGACACTTGGTCGTATACATGTATGTATATGTACATGTACTGTCATGTAGCCTAATTGGGTACAAATATTACAAAACGCTTTTATTCAGTACAAAATACCTGCTGTTTATAAGTCCTAGCTCTGTTATCGTGTAAGTCGACATAAGTATTATGATAAATTTATTTGGCTTTGCTTTTAGAATTCCAACGAAGTCCGCAATCGCTTACATAAGTCTTTAAACAACCACCATACATCCAACTGAGAATCATGTGACAGCAGCATCTGGGGATTGTCTTCAAATTCCACAGCTGATCCCAATAACATTATGTTTGTGCTATACTTTATTGATAGTCTCATACCAATGTACTTTTTGTTATATTGCTTACTCGCTAAATAAAGATACAATCACTGCAAAACACATGCAACTTTTAATTATACAATGTATATTCTGGACTTGAGAGGCTTATTTATTACTAATTTTTCAATGTGTTTGGTTTGACAGTCGTATTTTGCTCGTGTCTCGATAACATATCCGTACAGAATGTACGGTAAATCTGTCTATGAAATGTCTCCCTGACTGATGGCTCATTCGATCCAGACTTTCATTCTCGCGCGAACTGACCCTCAACTATTGTCTCACTCAGCCAGCTGTAGGCTATGCACATATCCTGTATAACGTTGAACAAAAACATTTTTCCTAGCAGATTATAGCACTTCGGTTGTGAATAATAATTCAGACAAATCTGCCATGAAAAACTAGATCACATTTTTTATAGAAAGATGGTTTTTTCAGCCATGGCAACGACCAGCGAGGTAGACAGCATGGTGCAAGACATACACGTATATGTATGTGATTTCCTTTCTCAAAGAAAAAGACCGTCTCATAGAAAAAAAATAATTTACAGCTTAAAAAGGGACATCTTTAAGCTTTAATTCACCATTTGTTTTTAAAATAAAAGCAGTTAAACACAGGGGCAGATTTCTCTGCATCTAGTTTACCCAGCACTTTGCACACGGCCGGCATAGTTAAGGGGGCGTGTCAAATTTTTGGTTAATCAGTTAGCGATTTTATTATTCGAATACCTTCAAGTTGGTAACTGTTCACCGGTACCTGACTCAACTACGAAAAATTCATATATCAAATAAGTCACATTTTCCCCATCAATGAGTTTCACCCCTGACAAACATAAACATATTGAAGCGTAAATTCGCTGGACATTTCTGAAGAAAATTAAAATTCTTTTAGAATTTAACTTTATGCACGGCAAAAGAAGCTGCAGTGCAATGTTGTAAAAAATGTCAGAGGAAAAGTCATTTTAACATTTTTGACTCCATTTTTGAGCAAAGGAATGGTCTTCAATGTAAGTGATGGATGACAAACATAATTCCACATGACATTTGCAGAGTAAAAAAATGTGTTTGTTTCATCAGTGTTTACCTGGTACTTAAGGTTATTCCACTCATACGATGGTGTGCCAGCCCAATAGGTGAAGGAAATGACCTTCAACACCATTGGCAAGAAACATGGATAGGAAAAAGACAGGACAATCACAGGATGCACTGTTATAAAGGCATCCCACACAGGTCAGCATATCATCATATAAGTGAAATACCCTTGAGTATGACGTTAAACCCGTCCTTACATTTAAGAGCACCTGTACACTTCACACAGCCGTATTACGGTGAAAAATCGAGAGGAAACCTCGTAAAAACCACCCCGGTGATTGCCAGAACCACAACATTTGACTCGCTCATATACCTGATGGTCGACAGGCGGACTCGATCCAGTGAATGGTAAATCTTAGCAGGTTCAGTTTAAGAAGCGCACTCGCTACCACTAAGCCACAGCCACAGGCATAATTAGATAGACATGTGATTTTCTACATGTACCTATGTGAACTTGCAATGTCAATACCAGTGTGATTAATTTTTTATCAATCTAAATTGATATGTGTTCTAATAAACATAAATATGTACATTGTTTTTCCAGGAGATTTATCATTTACAGGTACACATTGACAGACATAGCTAAAGAGGGATTAAAAACAATACCTGTTACAGGGGACAGGTTTAATAAACGCTGTTGTCGAATTCTCTCCTTTAATTTGGCAAGGGCACCTGGCAATAAATAACACAAACATTGTTTACTTTACAATAGGAATTTAAAGGAAACCCTAAGTCCAGACAAAGTGCATTACAGCAAACAAATAGTAATTAACATACAGGTGTGATTTACATTTTGATCTGTACTTAATATTAGCAATAAATCACACTAGAAGATTGTGAAAAACATAACAGGCATTTCCCAACCAGACGTTGAACTTACATGTAATGTAATTGTTCAGGGTTCACGCAACACCCACTAGAGGGACCCTTCTACATTGTAGATGGTTACATGTTTGTCTACCAGACCAGGAATGACATTTTTAAAAGATGCTTTTGTAGTGAGCCGCTCAATTTTGCCCATGCCTACAGCAGTTTTCAATCATCTTTGCAATGTTTGGAGCCCTGCTCACATGATGGCATGGTCCAATGGGTGAAGGAAACCCCCAGAAATAGCTTTAACAAGAAAATAAGCAAACAGTATCCAAGAAATTGTATAATTCTGTGATTTTTTAAAATCGGTTTGTTTGTTTGGGGTTTAACATCTTACTCAAGGGTATTTCACTTATATGAAGACGTGCCAGTCTAATGGGTGAAGGAAACCACCCTCGACACCACTGGCAACAAACAAAGACAGGACGACAACAGGACGCAATACAGAAACCACAAACAGATCGGCTTCCTGTTCCCCTTTAGCTCTGAGAGCACCAGGGCAACATGAACTGAAGCTCCTTTTTTAATCTGAGTTATGTATGTCAACATGCCAATGATCAAAACACTTTAGCAGTAAAACAGTAACAAAGTTACAACTTTGACAGAGCTAGAACAAAAAATAAATTTGCCAGACAGTTAATTTGCATCATAAACTTGAAATTATACAAACATAGTATTCCTTGGGTTCCATAGAAAATTTGCTTTGTTTGTTTGATTGGGGTTAAACATCATACTCAACTCAAGGGTATGACACTTATATGAGGATATGCCAATGGGTGTAGGAAACCACCCTTGACAACACTGGCAACAAACAAAGACAGGACGACAGGACATAACACAGACAACACAAATAGGTCAGCTTTCTGTTCCCCTTTAGCTCTGAGAGCTCTTGAGACTGATTTATGTAATAAATGCTACAATCAGGCCTTATTTTTTCAAAATTTTGTGTAACCGATCTACCGTTCGCGTGAATTAAAACCCATGTAAATTATCGTACACTATGTTGTACCACGAAATACTGCATAAATGGTAAACGGTACCAATCATTGTTTGCCGATTTAATCAAATATCATTCACAAATAAAAACTTGAATACCAGTAGACCAGCCTGTGATTGCTCCGTGGGTGGGTTAAACAAGACGCGACTGTCATTATATAGTGCTGTTGTTGCAGCAGCACGTGGTAAGCTATCAGAGCGGCTTCATCAAGACAAAGAACAAAGAGTTAATCCGGTCATTATCAGGGCAAGTCAAAGCACATGGGGTGCAGTTAATGTAACCTTTTTACAAAGTTACCCAAATTTAGGCTGTTGGGTTTCGTTTATTTACTGTCAACATCAAAATGATCGGACAGAGAGCTAAAGACGGACATAGGCCAAAGATGATTTTGATTGGCTGGAGAGCCGGAGCCAGCCACCCATGTCACAGCTTACACAGCCCTAGGTTTTCTATTTCGCGCTTTTTATCGATCTCTTGTTTCGTTTTCAGTAAAGTCAATTAATTGGATTTTTTTACTCAAATTAACGTCATAAGTGAAGCAAGAAACTTAGATTATGGCCAGTCTATCATACACAATATTTCTGACAGCGTATGAGAATCCTTTTCTGGCTATCTTGTGTAGAATGTGCATTCACTGTAGACATCCGCTGTACATGTACATGGTCTTAGCTTGAGTAAACGGTGACCATTCGCGTGAATTTTCATTTGCGTAACCACTACAAAACCTGAACGAGCGTTCGCGTGAAATAATAAGGCCTGTACAATGTATGCACATAAAGTACCCATACATTAGTAAGAGGCAAGGCAGTATTGATAGAATGTCTTTCATATTTTTATAGGTAATAATGGTTGCATAGTGTTAGCTACACAACTGTCAACATGTCATTTTCGGCAGGCAGATTTAAATAATTTGAACATGGGAAAGACAAGTAAATAAAAAAATCTGACAGGCATATTACCAATCCTAGCTTTTGTCATCTTTAAAGTTTTGCAATAGGTAACAAACAGTTTTCATGGCAAGGAAAGGTTTATTTTTATCCAATCTGGTGATTTCTCACTCAATAATAATGTTTCGTATCATTCCAATACATGTACAGGGCAGTATCCAGAGCCATTTTAGTAACGGAAAACATATGGGCGCCTAAACTATTTAAAGCCCAAATTAATGTCAATCAAGGGCTTAAGCAGACACCCATCCAAATGGACGCCCTGAAGTGAACAATTGCCTCATTTAGACACCCTGTTTTATGAAACTTTAACATGCAGGAGATAGGAAAACTTTCAAAATTGGACACCCAGTTATATGAAAAGAAAAGCAAAATGACCATTTTGGACACCCTACTTCAGATTTCTGGCTAACCCCCTGATGTCAATATATTACTATTTTCATAATATCTGTGTTACAATCGAGCTAAAAGCGGATTTAGAACCCTGATTATGGTCTGAAGAATTTGGGATAGGAACCTGGGAATTTTTTTTCTAGAAACTGCCCTGATATACTCAAAGTGAATGGCATGCTGGTATTGTAAAAAAAAAAATATTTCATGAGCCTGCTCTGTGTGCCTACATGTACATAAACTTCTGCAGGTTAATAGATGTAACAATGCAATGCCTTGCAATAAATTACAATCTATGTACATGTAAACTCATTCGTTCAGTCATGTCAGTCAATGCTTACATAAACACAGCTGGAATTTTCTAAAATTTCCCGGGAACGAGTCAACTTGCAAAAAAAATTTCCCGCCAGTATACTGAACACACATTAGCCTATTTAAATGCCTTTACAACCACTCAACAACATTTAAAACATGCACAAGTATGTTTCGTTTTTGTTGCAAAATTTAATTCCCGACCTGGGGGACGTAACCATCTAGAAGCGTCCCTCTAGTGGGTGTTGCGTGAACCCCAAACACGCACATTAAGTTCACCGTCTGGTCGGAAATTAATCCAACTCAAATTTTCACCATGTAGTACCCATACCTATTGTTACATTGCTAAAGAGGTGAGCTCTAAAAAAAGGCAACAAACGAAATAAATTATTAAATTTGTAAGAGTCCCAACCCTAATGATATATATCAAATCGTCAGAT
>JAVFBW010072043.1:0-27248 GCA_034783835.1 Mopalia ciliata
AGGAAAAAAGGGGTCATGGGCCCCAAGCAAGCCCAAAACCCAACAGGGCAATTGTTTAGATTTCAAGGCTTGATAATAATCCTGTGTGGTACCATGCTCAGGGCCTGCTGAGGAGGTGGCCTCACCCTTGCTGTGGTCCCTCTCTTTAGGCTATTCTTATCTCAGCCTGGAGCATATTAAAGAGGTAGTATTTGTGACTTGAAATATGTTTCTTTTTCTTATTTAATTTTTGTTTTTATAAGTCAGTTATAAACACCACATTCTAACATTAAACTACACATGATTGGGGTATAGCGATGTGCTTGAATCGTGAGCGCCTATACCCCGTCAGTATAGCGACATACTTAAAATACCTGTCATTCTCCCCACGGCATACCTATACTGAACACGACAAGCTTCAGTGGTTTTATTTACCCCGTTTTTCTATGGTCATTCCGTAATGCCTTAGCAGATCTTTGTCGTCAGGCTCTTCTATCATATGGTTAATGCTACACTCCAACAAAACCATATTTTCTTCTCCCATTTTGACAGGGCTGTGGTTTGACTACCAGATAAACAGATAAGGAAAGTGTTTGTGTCAAGCTATGGATATTATACCGATCATTTCTCAGGTCATACTGGAAAAATTACGGGAATTTATGCGTTACTACTGACGGCGTCGTAGGCCTTTAAGTCGAGGTAAATCAAACATAGACTATTAACAGCTTTTATACTAATCCGTCATATTTTGGTGTGAAAGTTTGTCTTACTGAACCACAAGGAACATGGAAAAAACGAATATTGTTTACCCGGCGGAAATGAATGTTTATTTAATACATTTTTTTAATTGATCTTTGTGGTTAGTTAAAATTCTCGTAAACGATTTTCTTCAATTTTTTCCCTCTGTTGTGAAGATTTTTTTTTTCTTAAATTCATATTGTAATATATTTTAATTTATTATTATTTTTTTTTTTTTTTAAATATATTTTTAAATTATTTAACAAAAGTTTAACAATGATTTATACTTGGTGGTGGTTAAACAGTTTTTTTTTCTAGTTTAGTTTATTTTCCGTTGGCTCAAAATTTCCGTTTAGCTTGTAAGATTTTAAATGTGAACTACTTTGTTTCCATTCCAGTGTCATTTACTCTAAAGTAGAACGCCTGTATGTAAATAAATATTAACCCGAATATAATTGGAGAAAATTGAGATAGGTCGGATATAAATAAATTCCAGGTGAACATGTTAGATGAAAATTCATTGGTGTGTGATATAGTAGCTTCATTATCTATGTATACATTTACTATTCAGAAGGAAAGTCCCTTAAAATCTAAACATATGGGCGGTTTTTTGTAGGTATAGACAGAACTCTTCTTTTTCTATGTGTTTGAGATCGTTAATTCTATCAATGTGCCGTGTGGTGAGTGTAAGGCAGTATTATAAGCAGTGGCCGCTCTACTATTTGTCTACTTCTATACACAGAACATAGGGTTGATCGGGGATACTATATAAATATCTATATATAGGTGTATATACCAGCGTGCGGTTAAGCAAGGGTATATTCTGGTATATTTTCCACTTCAAATGTCCTCAAATCTGCTATCATTTGTCATACGGAGAAGTTGTCAAAATATGTGGTCCACTTTATGCTAGTTTCTCTCCGAACGAATGGGACTGTTGACGGGCTAGTCGTGCTTCACGTCTCGCTGTTCTGGGCCCACCTTAACGGGGACAGGGGACCAAGCGAAGAGCCCCGTAGTGAGCAAAACCGCTATGAGGACTCTCTTCAATTTTATACATGAGATATGGCTGGACTGAGTGGAATTTAAGCTAGTGACAGCTGTGTAAAGTGTGAGAGAGGTGCAGTTTGAAAGCGGCTAGTAACCCACTGTAACCCTCTGACATATCAGAGTTATAATCCCAGTGTCGGAATGTGATTAAAAGATTCCTGGAAAACTTATTACATGTGCCACGAATCAGCTGGCTGGATTTTTCTATCAAATGAAGAAGGATTTTTACGAGTATCCCTTTTATTACTTGGGAATTGTGGGCTAACATGGGACTGCCTATTATACAGATCGGTGGCTGTACGTCCAGGGATCCCGTAGGCTACGCTGTACGCATTACGGTTTATTAATCAGGATTAATTAACTAATTAATTAATTTAAGGGTAAGTTGTCATATGTTTTACAATTAATATTAAAGACGGTAAGTAGTTAAACATACAGGGCAATTCTTTATGTCCACTCGGTAAAAATAATGTTATATTAAAATGGTTGGTAATTTGTTACCAGAAGGACATGTAGAAATGCTGCCGGCATTTGAACTTTAACGCATGTAGCTCACATCTGACTGTGACCACCATACTATTTACGATGCATTTAAAGCATGACCCAAATTTGTCCAATACATTAAAACCAATACTATTTTGATACGCTATCTAGTGTACACCTGCGATTTTATTTATTTATATATATCTAATCATTATTTATTATTCATAGCCAAACTGAGATTTACAACAATGTTATCACGTGTTGTAATTTATTTTGCCCTTTT
The DNA here is from genome assembly GCA_034783835.1 of Mopalia ciliata. Classification (NCBI taxonomy): domain Eukaryota; kingdom Metazoa; phylum Mollusca; class Polyplacophora; order Chitonida; family Mopaliidae; genus Mopalia; species Mopalia ciliata. The sequence goes on from JAVFBW010072043.1 coordinate 2,534, forward strand.
ACGATAAATGTTAAATGCAATATTTTTTTCAATCCTATACCCCAGAAATGAAATTTACCTGGGTAGTTGTAAATATAAACTTGATACCTTACAAAACAGCCAAGGTATATTTATTGCGACAGTGATACAACTATTCCTTTCACACCAGAGCTTAAAAGTGGCCATTCGACCCTATTTTCGCCTTCGTACAAGATACCATCGACTTACTATTGTGGTCTGGATGCGTTACTTAATTATTTCTGGATCCCATTTCGTTCTAACTGAATACAAATCTTACGCTTAAAAGGATTTTATGGATAAAGTCTCTTTCACACATGTGAAAATGATTTCGGACTTTTATCTGAATTTATTACCTGATATGGAGACTGAAAAATGGACGATAGCAAAAAGCGTTGTTCTGAAAACGGTTCTATTCCGCCCAGTTGTTGTCATATTAAAACAAATCTGTGGTTACATATGTTTTGAGACATGTTTTGAATCAAATTACCACATACACACTTATGGTCATTCCGGGACACTATCTAACTCATGCGCATTTATGATCTTTCTTTAAAGCCAAAGGCACTATCTAACACGTGCTCAACTATAATCTTTCTGGGACCCAAAACACAAAATCTAACACATACACTGTTATGATCTTTTTGGGACCCAAAACACAAAATCTAACACATACACCGTTGTGATCTTTTAGGGATTCCAAACACAAAATCTAACACTGGGCTCCTGAACTAGGCGGTTAACTTATACTTTACCTATTTGGATACATATTTTAATAGGTTATGAAAGCCTTACGAAATCATAGTTTAACTGTCTTTATTCGGCATTTGAATTTGTTCTCTGTACGTCTGCCCCTATTACACATCGATATACAGGTGTATATTGTGCTCAGATTGGACGTCACTTCAAACAGTGTATGATTTCTGTATACAGTCAGCCAATGCTGTGCGCTTGACATTTCTGACGAACTCATTGTCAGGAAGAGCTGTCTTTGTTCCGTAACCTCCAATGGAATGTGACTTGCTGACGTCCTTAAAACGAGCGCACACTATAATCGATATAAAATTAGGACTATATATATAATCAGCTTGAAACCAATTTTTGCAAAACTTCGTAGCGACTTAACTTTAGCTTTCGTAGCATAGTTATTAAATCTGTTAAAGTTAATTAATTCTGGGTTTATACCCCGACACAACCCCGATACAATGCATTTATCTGCCTGTTCATAACTGAGCATTGGGGACTACACGAATAGAATTGGCAATTAGGAACGATTCGGGTTGTCTTTTGTTGAACCGTATTAACGTTTTACCACACGTAAATCTGAACGAGCATGCAGCTGTTTTATGTGAAGATTGTGTCGGACAGCATAGCAAATCTGTATATAAGGGCAATGGAACAACGTCTCCTATTAATGGAATTAAAACAGGGTTTAATCCTGATTTTTTATTAATAATTGCACCCCCCCCCCCCCCCCCCCCTCACATTTACTTTGGGACACATGAACCTATAGGCTGGTGTATATCCCTCGTGAACCTATCCACAATCCTGTTAATACTGTTTATCGCTTTACCCGGGGAGCCGTATTATCTGTGACATTTTAAGTGTTACGTATCTTGGACTGTGGTAAAATACAGACCCAAACATTGAGCGTAAAAAGTGACACTAACATAACTTTAATCCAAGCAAAACAAAACAGAGTATTTGTTTAACGGGCTCTGTGCGACATGCCGGACAAGTGTGTTCCGACTTACATTAACTCGTGTCGTGTTTTATTTAACTGTCAAACACTGAATTAAAAATTGATATACTGTACCGAACGTAGTAAAAATTCGTCCCTATTATAAGTTAACCAGCAGTATTGAACCTGTCTAACGTTAGTCCCATAGGAGCATTAGTACAGATATAACGGTTCGGCAATAATTAAATAATCTTTGATATCGTTATAATTAACGTGCATATCATAATTTATAGGAAATCATTTCAATTGTCAGGGATATCAGTATTGTTATCGTCGATGTCTTTATTATTCCATATCATTGTTATGATTACTGTAATGTCAACAATATCTTGATTATTGTTAATATCATTACTGTTATCGTCAATATTATTGGCTGTATCACAGACATAATTGTCGTAAATATATTGTTTTACAAGTTAAGTATCACAATCACTGTCTTTACTTTCATTATACACGTTTATAAGTAATGATTTTGTTGTTTAAAACACTTTCTCGATTAGTTGGATGTGTACCTTTGATCGGACCACTTTTTCGATTATGTGACTCCCTTTCTCAAACAGAAAGAAAGCTGATGGTCACGCTAAACGACGTACCCTATTGTAAAAAATGTTTTAGGGGCAGTTTCAAAGGAAGATTGGTATTCTGTTGATGATTACCTCTCAACTGTTCCTTCCGTGTTTGTAAACAGGTATACCAATGTAAACAAATAGACCCGGTATTTAAAGGTGTGCGAAAGGGGGTGTTTAAGGCTACCTCAAAACCACAGAACAGTGATGTCACGTTTTACCTTGTAACCAACTGCTGTGAATAACATGTGTACACACCAAAGTTTGTTTTGAAGCTTAAGAATCATTTACACTTATCTTGTGGTAACCAGGGAAATGTCCCCTAAGTTGCACTTTATCATACCCTAAAGCAGTAAATCAAGTTGCTTACAAGGCCAGCCTAGTTTTCTGTGTTTCTAAATGAATAGGAGCATTATGTTTTGTAAATGGTTTGGGGCCAGTATCTTAGGTAAAGGAAACATAGGCATGGCGAGGGTCAAGACATACAGCTGATGTAATCATCGACGAGAAGAGACGCCTTTCTTTTGGTACATATCAGGGCGTAGCAATAATCTTTCTTTGGCCACATCACTGGCGTCGTTCCGAGTATCTCACTAGAAGACAGGCACAGATTTGTCATGTGAAAAAGAGAATACTGCTATTCGTCAAGTGAACACTAACTAAACCAACGAAATAAGTCCCAAGGACTCTCGTTTAAAAAACTTCTTACTCCTACACTTCGACTATGACTCAGCCGTAATAAAAACAACCGCAATACAGCATGGTTTAAATCCTTGTTTAACTTTTGACAGTTGGTTTCAGAGAAAGGGTGCGCATTATAAATTAGCTGACACATTGGAATTTTAATTTCTAAACGTGACAAAAAAAGGATGGAAAGTTTAATTACGGTAAGCAGACTCTATTAAAACAAGCATTTCAACGACGGTTTCATGTGATCTTATATAAGTGTTCCATTAAAGAGATACGCTTTGAGTTGGGCCTGCGATATTGGCCATGTCTGCATAAAGGACGTTCTATTTACAATGAAAGAAAGTGAAAGCTGTTTCTCTTCCTTACCGACCAGACCCACAAACACCCAAAACCCTTTTTCCATGACTTTTTAACAGTATCTCTAGATTGGGCCAATTCATTGTTCTGTGTTGTCTGTGCTGGTTTTATGATACATTTTAAACCATGGGACCAGATGTCAACGAAAAAAGATACCATAAAACTAACCACATCACAACACAATCCACATTCCGACACGTAGCAGTACTGTTTATTTTACTTTTGTGTCATATGTCGATATAGGATAATACATTGCTGTCAATCAAGTGATTTAGTTTTTTTTAATTGTATTTGGTCCTGCATCCGGAGGCAAGAAAAGCTTACACCGCTCAATCTCTTCTTGTGTATCAGATGAATGACAGGCCATGTGCATTAAAGCCGTAAAATGTTGTATTTTTAAATTAAAGCAAGATCGAAATTACATGAGATTTCCAAACCCAATGCCTAGGACTATTACGATGTGACTTTGTTCGAAGTAAACTGCTGCCATTGAGTAGCATACAATCTGTAACAGATCTTGTAGCACACCAAATAACATGTTCGCTGAACATAGATAGACTACTTGATAAGTCGTAATAAATGTCGTAAATTACTCAGTTCAACATATACGAACTGTTTAACATGACCATATTCTAGTCTGCCGATTTTGGAAAGTACAATATATGGCGATATTGGAATATGTACAAATGGGCATGTGCTAGGCAGGCGATGTTGGAATGTGTTAAATGGTCAATTCTAGGCTGGCGATATTGGAATGTATAAACTGGTCAATTCTAGGCTTGCCATATTGGAATGTGGAAAATGGTCAATTCTATACTGGCCATATTGGAATGTGTAAACTGGTCAATTCTAGGCTGGCCATATTGGAATGTGTAAAATGGTCAATTCTAGGCTGGCCATATTGGAATGTGTAAAATGGTCAATTTTAGGCTGGCCATATTGGAATGTGTAAAATGGTCAATTTTAGGCTGGCCATATTGGAATGTGTAAACTGGTCAATTCTAGGCTGGCCATATTGGAATGTGTAAACTGGTCAATTCTAGGCTGGCCATATTGGATTATGCAAAACAATGAGCACATTCTGACAGAAGTGGAGGGGATACGTTTTATATATGTACAAGTATTAGCTTACTTTAATTGAAACATGGTTAAATACCTCAATGTATAGATCGGAGAATAAATATAGATACCATTGTACATGACTGTTAAAAGTAAACTTTATGGTGGAAAGTAAAAACGGGAGTCCTTTCATTTGTAACATAATTAAGACTCTGACCTCTTGGTCATATACTCCGTTATCTATATGATACATTCTCCACTGTGTGCATTAGGGCTTTCAGCTTTTTAAGTATTTAATCTCTCGTCTTCATTTTACACCTGATAACGATAAATAAAGAAAGTGGTTATCCAGAAACCAACCGTTTATGTTACCCCAATTCTAAATGTCATTCAAATATTAAGTGATATCGATATACAAAGAATGGCATACCATAGACAAATGATATCGATATACACAGTGATCATAGCAAATGATATCGTTATGTAGAAGATGGATATATTAAAGCCAATTGGTATAGATGTCTGTGCAACTGTTAACATTTTTGCCTAGATATGCCGATATTTACCAAAACGCGTATAGTCTAGGTTAGCAATATTGATGCATACAAAAGTGGCATACTCAAGGCAAGTGGCAGTGTTACCTTCGAATTGGGCACAAAAATAAACTTGTGACATTGATATTTACAACATAAGCATATTCTAGGAAAATGATACAGTTTCAAATCTTTCAGATAATGTAGATTAACTTAACAAAATATGCTCCAAATGAACCAAATGCTTTGTGGTTTAGTCTTTGCCCTTCAGAAAAGGATTCGTTCAGCCAGCCTGGCCCAAGAGCTAACACTGTTCTTGTCAGTATACATAACTGATTTACTCGCTGATCTTATTCCATACGGTACACATAAGTGGCCGGCATCTGGCTTTCTCGAAACAGTTAGAGCACGTGGAAGTCCGAGTAATAAAAAGACGAGATGACTGGTGTTAGTATAGCTATAGGAGTCAGGAATGACTGTGGTATATCTTAGTGATATTCCCAAATGGGACAATATTTACCTAACATAGAGATCTCTGAGGCCCACTGTTATGAAATCAACATAAGAACAATTCACTTTAGGCGGGGCTCATTCGGCAGGAATGCAAGGGTCAGGAACGGGGTGGCTTTTGTAGCAAAGGCCACCTTTAGACTCGAGGCTTAATCTACTGGCCCCGAATAAACCTTACCGTGACGGGTTGACTTCAGCACTGGAGAGTGTCAGCGCAATGATCCCCTGTGCCCTGTTATAACGCCCCGAGACTTCCCACAATAGCGATTTTTATCGGCTATTCATAACGTCACAAACAGGGAACATCTATATATGCATCCGCATAGCCCGCAAGTTGCGTTAGCCTTCGCAATCCTAGTATGCCTAGGGCCCCTAAAGCTGTTCTTTGTTTTAAGCATTGGCATAGAGAACAGTACCTTGCTAAGGAAGCAAAGCAATACAAGATGACGCACTGGCGACACAGTTTTGTCTTGACTTTTACAGCCGAACGTGTGATAGGTGCCAATAAAATTTGTTTTGATGTTCTGGGACGACTATATACAGGACAGCAGTCTCATTAAACCGGACGATTGAAGAAGACTGCTATTTCCTCACGTTTTCCAAGCGAACATGTTGCGTGGGAGGGTAATTATATGGGATTCTTAGAGCTCAAAGGATGCGGCTTGGTCGGGAACATATTATAATTGCTCCCCGCCTTTGAGCGTCCAAGCGTTGTCTTTTAGCGCTGGAACTGTTCCGTCCCGTACAAAGCTCAAAGCGCTCTGCCATTGTCCAGGTACCTCAGCATAGTCAGTAGATCGGAACTCCTAATGATCGAGCCTCGTGCCTGATAATCTGATGCTCACGCCCGCTTTAGATTTGCAGCTAAGAATAGCAAATAATCCGGCAACATTCCCATTGTGGTCTTTTTAAACTCTATATTTGGCTGCATGGGACACGTTAATTATCTAATGACTGTAGATGAATGGCTAGGGTCGGTTTCTTCTATATTCAAAAGTTTATTTCGTCGACACTCATCCCAGTGACTCTTGTTATCAAATGCATCCCATTTTAGCTGATCTATATCGGAAACTCAGCTCGTTTCCCACAAATACAGCTGTGATAAAATATATCCGAAAAATCTCAATCCTATTGTAATGACCTTTGTATACCTAATGAATAGACTGCCCATTTGCTGAAGTGAATTTCCCGTAGTTTTGACGCGCAATTTCTTTTACATCCCATATTGTAATTTGATTGATGGGTGGCGTCAAAGAATTTATTACGTTAAACGTGAGATCGGACGATTATGTATCTGCTAAAGATTTTAATTTATTTGCGTAATGCGATATCGTTGCATAAGCATGGCTAAGTAAAAGCCTTAGATTATACTGGACAGTTGCATGCAACTCTTTAACAAAGCTAATTACGATCTATCAACATTCAGGGAAAATCGACTGGATTCTAAAACGAGGGATTTTTTTCTATAGATATAAAAGTGCGTAGGTGTCAAACACAGGTGCCATATTGTTTTATGACATGTCAACCGGAAACATATATAACACCTATTAAACTTCTGCAGTTTACTGTTTTTGTTTGCTATTGTATACAATAGACGTGTCTATTTGCCAGAAAAAAAAAGGATTTACTTTAACAACAGCATCTGTGTGCAATATACTTAGATGAAGTGTTGGCTAATTTTGGGTCCCTGTTCTACATAAAGAGCCTTTACAGGGAAGAAACTCCCGGTTAATCTAACATGGATCTCGATAGCTTGGTTGGTACAGTGGATGCCGACCGGCCTTTTGTGCCAAGTGTCTTGAGTTCGATTTCTTCTTGTAGCACACAAGTTTGTCTTGCACCATATTTCCATACGCACTGCACCAAACTTTCATATGTACTGCACCTTACTTTACATACAGGGTGCTTTTAATGTACTATCTTAAATATCTTATCTTATCCATCCGGAATGAGGTGAGACCCACCAATCGAACATTTAAATCGCTAAGTTCTTTTTACTTAGATCTACTAAAACGTCGAGCCCATCGCTAAGAGAAGAAGATATATATTGTATATATAGACATGTGGAAATTGCTAAATACAAACATACGAACCTGATTTGCTTTTCTATGTAAAAAATTCTCCTATACTTCAAATGTTCCAGCATAACTTACTTTAAAGAGTTTAACATAGTAAAGTATAGTAACAACTCCAAAGAAATAAAATCTATTTATTTAGACTCAAAGTCTATTGTTCTAACCATCATCAGGAGTAATTTGAGACATGCCCAAAGTATTTTCGTCGCCTATTTGTGTGAATATATACGTGTGTCTCTAGTTTAAAATTATTCCTGGCGGTGGTTTGATCAATTAACCGAACCGTTGATTGTAAATGAATTTATTATCCTCTTCGGAGTTATTATTATACTTTATCAAGAAATAATAAAAGGCACAAACCCAGTATTGGTGTTTCTTAAAATTGTCCTCCTAAAGGATTGGTAACATTTGTTATGATTCCAGTAAAAATAACGGTCAGTTTCAGTAACCGCAATACAAGTTACTTTACTTGAAATACCTTGAGCGGAAACTCTTTACTTTGGGTGTAATGGTAAGCAAAACCCAGATTAATAAACTAAACAAGACGTCAGTTCTTCACTATTTTAACACTCTCAGCAACCTATAAATAGATAAGCCAATATATAAATACCCTATCTATGGTCATAGCAAATGTCAACATACCTGTAGACAATATCGTTAAAACGAAACATGAAGTAAATTAACAAACAAAATTCCAAAGCTGCATCATGCACTGATTATTGTTACCATTGCCAACATTGTTGAAGAGTTATATATTTTGTCTCCACCGGGATTCAATATAGACACATACATAGATACTTGGGTTTGACCGAAGATACGCCCTGTTGTCTATGAAGTCTTTGATCTGGGTTGGCTTTATCGTTTTTTTCATTCCTCTTTGCAGATTTCGTCGACCACACGGACTGGAAAATTTGACCCCACGGATTCGAAAGAAATTTGGAATTACATATTGGATGTGGCCTTTATTACCATAGTGTTTTATTATTGGAGAACCGCTTGGCGGATACTACCTTTGGTTTGAATAACGCTCTGGAGTTGTATGTGTCGCGTGGAAAGTCGTCTACGTCATCAGTACACCTACATACTGGCTATGTTTGGTTTAGTGTCTCCTAGGGTAAATGCGGAGTATAAAACACGGGAATAAGAATAACGCCTCATTAATTGTGCTCTGCTTTGCAACCGATTTAGATTGGATTTACCAAGGCCAGTGAAAATAGGTGCAGAAAAGTTCAGAAAAGCTGGGTTTCAATTTTATTGAAATTGTGTGACATTAAGTCGTGTTGAATGCATTCGGAGTCTTACGGTTTTAACTAGGAGCGCCAAATAAAACCTCTCTTGGAAATTCAATCAACAAAAGAAAACATAGAAGTTGGATTCTCCTACCTCGATTGTAAAGGTATGTATAACACCAAATGAATCATCGGTTTTGTTTATGCTTTATTTTCTTTGACGGTTAAAAAAAACTTTTCTTTTGGGAATCTGGTACATTTAATAAACACCAGTAAAACATCATTGAATACGTTCAAACATATCAATTTTAATACCCCGACTTTATCAAAGTCATCTTCATATTTGAACTGACCCTTTTCACTTGGAATCGAGTAACTTATCTTTGACATCGCCAAGAGTTTCGACACCTCACATTCACTACCACATACATTGTGTACTGTTATTGTAAACTGACAATGTAAGGACAACCAAGTTAATCTGCAGCTTTTTCGATTAAATGTAACCTCAGTAAATTAGTTAATTCGTCTGCTTTCTTCTTGGAGGACACATGTAAAGCGCCATTGGTTCTCAATGTTTATGACGTTTCCTTGGCTGTGTTCTTTGCTGGTCAGCTTTTGTGAATGACATAAGACATCTGCCAAACAAACCAAGCACATTCATTAGAAAATGGCTCAAATTCATTAATGTTGATCATTTTTATACCATGTTATATGTCGACTACTTCTGATTTGTTTCGTGGAATGTACTGTAGGCTGTATGGCTATTGACACAGTAGCTTTGTAACGCGCTAATGTTGGATAGAAAAGAGAATATGTTGTACAAATTTACCATCGAATCCTAATTTAACGATGCGGTTATGTCCCTTTAGATCCGGGGCCGCGTATCTTTTGTGTGATATTTGCTAAGAAAACTGCTTCCACTTTTGTATGTTTTCTCATTTGATGATACCCAGTTGTAACACCTACACCACATTAACATTGCACTCGTTGGTGGACCACACCTCTGAACTTTACTCCCCAAAAAACTTACACAACGTTTCTTGTATTTGATAACAGCTGTCTGTACATTTTCAGTTTTTGTCCATCTAGAACGTACCTGTAACGTTGTTATAGACGAAAAGGTTAACTTGTAATATAAATGATACGGATTTATTTAAAATTGTATGGACATATAGACATAACAGGACCCTGGTGATTGTACATTCCTGGCTAATACTCACACATAAAGCCCATGGAATGGACTACTTCTTTAGGACCCGCACAGTTTTGTACCCATTTGTCCAACGTGTTTGCTCCACGAGATGTTACTCCGATGAAACCCTATATATCATGTATATCAAAAAGTGCCTCATAATGGCCTTCGGACGTGGGTTTAAGATAGTGTTTACATGGTCAAAACATGTCGTTAAAATCGGTTTCCATGGCTAATACATTAATTTAATTATTTCGCATTCAGGACATCAATTTCGTTGCATTGCATACTATACAAACTGTATTACAATGCGCACTCGAAGTTGCAGAGCATGTGGAAATAAACCAAACAAATTCTGACTGAAAGGAGATGAAACAACAAAAACAAAGTCATAGTCAAATTATACGCCCTATTATGTTGACAAAGCTGTTGTAACATGTTGTGTAGAATCCCTCGTTTTCCACAGAAAGCCGTTTAAATGTAGTTGCGGTAATCTATATATTTATGTTATGTGTACTTCGGTTTATGCTCTAGATTTGTACAGATTCTGTTTCGGATTGTTTAAATTTTGAGCAATTTCGTTCATTTCAGTCTGCTGAATGTATTGCAGAATGTATGCATCGCGTAAAACAATTACCGTACATTTTGTTTACATCACTTACAATGAAGAAAAACAAGGATAGTACGAAAAAGGTTGTACACAGTACAAAAAAAGGCTGTACACAGTTCGATATACAAGGAAGTCGACGAAAACCTGTCAACAGCATTTTACTGTCTAAAACACAATCGAAGGCTTCATAAATGAATCATTCTAGTTTGAAATAAACGGGAAAGTATAAGTATTTTATTAACTGAACTTAGAACTGAATGAATATTCGTTTCTAATTTTGCAAAAGACTTTACATTTTTGAGTTTGTGTGACTTTTACTGTTAGAATAATACATCGCTGTCCTATGAGACATATGTGTGAAATGACCTTCTGCCCAGCGCTAATCGCCAATTCAAATCAATCGGACCATTTTTTTTTACCTTGGTTTGACAACCTATCCCACAATGCCTACTCAGGATTCGGCCTAATAACGTGTACGAGGTATCGTTGAATTGTTCTTTTCGTTATTCTGTGGTCGCCAATCCTTCTATTTCCGATGGACAGGACGAGCATATGTTTTCAGCAGGGCTGCTTTCTGAGGAAGAAAAGGTTTCTATTTCATGACTGTCTTTAAACCTAGGAAACATGCTCCACGGGGCAGCCAGTTCCAATGGGCTAATTCTAGCACACACCCTCTACATGGACTTGATTCAACTTTGACCTTTATACCTGTAAACTAAAGCACAATCTGTATTGCCAATATAGAGCTGACTTCTCGCCTACCTTCCTTGTTTTAAACATATGGTGACAAGCACCCATGCTGCTAAGTGGTCCATTTTCCCAGTCAACCCTAAAAGGAATCCCTCGAAGACGTCATCACCAAAATACAAATCTTTAAGAAATCAGTACAAACTCTCGTCAGCAATGTAGATATTTTCCTGTAGCGTAGCGATTACACAGAACTGTTCAAACTTGGTTTGCATGCGGTTGGACGGCGCTCTTCGTAGCCCTGGCTCTCTCAGATCTAAGGATATCGAGTAAAACAATCTTATATTCCGTATTGTTTCTGTCGGCTGCTCCTGATGTAGAGGGTGTTTTCCTTCACCCACTAGGCTGTCACGCAGTCATATGACTGATGTAATCCCAATTTATTAAAAAGTGAAACTCGGGAACTGTTTAGCTTTTTTCCAATGTTCTATAACGTTTGAAAGGTATTTGTACAAGCGTGTTTGTTTCGTAAATTATTTCACGAAAAATAATGTTAAATCTACATTTTCAATAGAAGTCATATCAATAAGCTGAAAGCACAGAGAGAAACTTTTATCAATGTCTCATTAGTGTAAACATGGTTTCTTTGCATATGTCCTATAAACTTTTTTTCCAAGGACAGGACTTTTGGGGAATACTTTAAGGAATCTTACATAATCTAGGGACGTATTTTATGTCAGTTTGCGTGCAGTGAAGTTTTGTTCAGGTATGCGGCATCCCGTCACATGGGATCCTATCGGTACTAAGAGTTTGTACGATATAGGTTATTAGCGACTTCGTCCTGGGAGGTTGACTCAAACTTTGGTCCCATCACGGTCCTGGAATGACATTTTTCATTAGAGCATTATAATACAAGTGATATAGACTCGGCTATAAGGCTCAGCATCATCGGGTCACTCGGTTCTCTAAGTGCGCTTTTCTTTCTTATTGTCAGTCTTTCTCCCGTTCTATTTTCAATAATTCTTGGAAATCTTTCCATGTCAGTACATTTAAACTGCTAATCAATAGCGATCAGTGCAATGACATAGTCCCTTTTCTATTTACTGTCGACCCAATATAGTACCAAACTTCTAATAGGGAACGATTGTATCTAAAAGTAGGCTGCTGTATATAATATTCTACATTAGAATAACTTTAAAACATTGATATAATCCGCTTTGCGCTGCTCAAGAATTTAATCTTTATAATTCGACTCCTGTCTTGTTTATGAATTTCCGACTATCAGATGATTATTTGTTATGTGAATGTTGGTGTTTATGCTCAGATTTGAATTTGATCACGATATCTGCTAAATATCCAACATTAACATCAACTGTTATCCACAGAGCTCCCTTTAGCCTTCCTGTGCATGACCTCCCCTGATGACCGGAACGATGCCATCCTTAGAGGAAACTGCAGCAGAATTCTAGGGAATTTCTGTCGCAGCTGAAGACCAAGTTACGTTCGTGTTTATTTTACAAACAACTCTATACCTCTTATCAATGACGTGTTTAAAAACAGTTTAGTAAAAAGAGCTCGAAAGGCAAGATTTTTCTAATAATGTTCGTATAATTAGATTGCTCTAAAAGGCTGGCTTTATGGGATAGCTTATAATGAAACAGAGGGTTGGACAGACCCGTTCGACAGGGTATGCAAAGAAAAACAGCCTGACTTAAGTGCTTCTCTTTATTCTAAAGTAACTTATTTCCGCCTTTCTTAATATTTATCCTTGTATGTATAACTTGTCGCTAGTGGTAAAGGTGTGTTGAGTTTACAGAGTTCAATGTTAGCATTTATGGCATTCCTTAGCACACACAGAAGAAAACACCTTGCGTGACTTGTATTATGCAAACTTGGAAATTATTCAATTTGACACAGATTCGCCGTTTTTCTTTTTTCTATGTAAGTTGTTTTAGTCAGCTTGGGTTTTCTCAAGCAACTGCTTCACACATCTAATTAATGGTTATAAATTACAATTCAAGTATGTAAAAAAGACCTCGCATAATAGTGCTTTCGTAATTTTATCTTATTAACAGTTTTGTCACATACCCAAGGGCATTGCTGTTTTAGCAATGAGCTTAGCCCTTTTTATTTTATTTTATTTAAGTATTTTCATTTATTTTTTGCACTGAAAAAAATTAAACTTGTTTGTCGAGCATAAAGGTTAATAACTATGGCTTACAATGTGTTGTCGGAAACCCAGTTTTTCCAAAAAATATAAGACTGAAATCTCCCAGTCCGGAGCGGACGCTTTTGTCCTCAACTGGTGTTTTACCGACTCTTAATAGTGCTCGTCAGCCTCAGCTATACGGGCAGCCATGCTTGAAATACCACGGCTTTGGGAATAGGTTGTGTATTACTGTGGTATTTAGAAGCAAACTTCTAATTCGGTCAAGATATCTTAAAGAGGCGAGGGTGGATAGGATTAAAGGATGCGAGAGATTGTGACGTCTTAGCACGATTTCCCCTTGGTTCTTTAGATATTTAAGGGCCGGTTCACTCAATTTGTGAACGCGTTCAAGGAATTGTTTCTCAAATGTCTCCGAGAATTGAAGTGTTTTCTGACATTTGCTAGGAAAGTGTCCATTCCGGTCAGTTGATATTGTGTCTGTGCAATCAGCTACTTCATGCAAGAGGCAAAACTACTCGTAATGATATTTCGCTTGTAATCTAATTGACCTTTAAATAAGGTGTGCATTTAGCCTTATCCGTTATAAACAAACAATGCCTTCGTTTTCAAAAGAAAATACAGTAAACAAAACATTTTTGTTGCTTGATACGCATTGTCCCTGTATAGTTTATTTATATTGACGTAACCAAGCAGATGGATGCGCTTGTGCGCCTGTTAAGATTTTACTTCATTTGGCCGGCTGTTGTCGGGTTCTTGTGGATCATTTGCTCAACGCCATTCACAGATGACATCTCGCGTTCTTGTTAAGATTTCACGTACTACGTCTAACACATTGGTGCACGGTTGATATTTATTACAAACCTTTTCTGTTCTTAGGCTTTCATGTAACTATGATACCAAAATCACAATGCGCGGTTGATATTTATCACAAATATTTTGCGTTCTTGTTAGAATTTTGCGTTTTAACAACATATCAGTGCACTGTTGATATTTATCACAACTGTCTCGTGTTCTTGACAGGTTTTGCGTTTTATCAATGTCTCAACGTACCGTTGATATTTATCACAAATGTGCCGCGTTCTCACTAGACTTTGCGTTATGTCAATATCTCAACGTATCGTTGATATTTATCACAACTGTTTCGCGTTCTTGTTAAACTTTCGCGTTATAACAACATCGCAATGCACGGTTGATACTATCATAGTAAACATGTGGTTTAAAATAATGCTGTGTCCTTAGACAAATAAACACGCAAAATCGCATTATGATGAGAAGCAGGTCGACCGCATTATTATGAAGCTGACAAAAAGCCATGGATCGCTATCTAATTTACCCAGACAGGGACAAAATGACATGTCACTCTTTGTCGCTTGTCAATCATGTATTTGCCACTTTAAATGATCCATTTATTGCCCTACGCATATCTGCCACTTATATGATTAAGTCTCTATTGTTGATAATATCTAGTCTCCAGAAAACTTTCTACAAATCACCTTGACCAAATGTCAGTGGTCAGTTAGCCCGTGTGTTATTCTTGATAACAGGTCAAGCGTGGTCAAACAGGCAGCCCGTGTCGTGTCAGGACAATTCGGACATCAATTCATATTAGCCACAACTGACTGATCGATCAGGTTTGGTCATGTACCGTGACCATATCACCTACATTTCTAAAACTACAACCAGAATCAAGTCTGGATCATCATGGTTCACGACCTGTCGTGAGGATGCAAATAGTGCAGCAAAACCCTTGAACACAATGACCAAGGTGCTGTTGTGTTGTTAGACAAACGAACGACCAGAAATCTCCTGTCCTTTTGCGCAATTGCCTGGAAATGCTATGAACCGTGCATATTGGAATTCCGCGAGAATAATTTCATATATGCGAGAGACGGAAATCAACAAAGCTATAAAACTTGGCCATATTACACTGAAATTTGGTGACTGGTAAATTATCAGAAACCAGAAAACACGTGGCTTTAAGTTTCGCGACGACTGTACGGTACGGCGGGTTAAGATAACATGACCTCGGCACTTGCAGGGTATGTGTCCGGTGTAATATGGACTGGAAGATACTGTCAGCTGTGAAGAATTCGTCCACGGGAAAGGGACATGCGGGTTTAATTATATTAATAAGCCACTAATGCTCTCAAAGTAAACATTCACCGCTTAATGTTTCTTTGCTTTCAAAACAACTCTGTTGTATTCGCCTGTCCAGGATCTTTGATAACCTAGCGATTCTGTTCATTACATTGATTACAGATATGATCATGCCTTAGTATCACTTGGAAAATTATCCTGAAAGAAAGAAAATTAAGCATGCCTCACCAGCGATTGAGCCTGGTTTCTTTAGCCGACATGTCCAACATTTTATTGACTTAGCCCCAGGAACCCATCCTATAGTGACATAAGAATTATGTCTAATGTTAAGTCTATCGAACTTTGATTCTTTCGCAGAAATGTCCAGAATTGTACCGACTGAGCCTATGTACATACTGCATTATTAGTATTACACAAGAGAAAGTAATAATTTTTCCTTTGGCCAATCATTTTACTCTCAAGCATTAGTGGACTATCATAAAAATACTGCCAAACTATGCAATTTTTAAGTGTTGGCTACGTTACCTTTGTGTCTTTCCTGTGCTTTCTGACGCCTGATTGTTCGGAATAGAATTTGTCATTGGACCCATTTTATATACATGTTCTTTTAGGGCCCATGTAAGTCAAATGTTTATAATTAACTTTCTTTCTGGGATGGGTAGTAGTACTACAACAACAAATACGTCCAAGTTATGCAACCGAGCCTTTTCTCTGTCTAGCCGTGTTCGTCCGCGTACAGGCGAAGATTACCGGCGGGTTTACAGTATCTGTTGACGAAGAACCGATACAGGGAGAACGACTGAACAAGGACATTTTGATCTAGATATTACTGTTTAACTGTTAATATTCATCCGCTATAACGGAAACTACTCCATAGAAACATGGCGGATATTCTCTCCCATTTTTATAGCGTTTCGACAAGGAATTTATTAATACACGGCCTTGTTTATGAATTGATCAAAGATATTCCTATGTAATATTTCCGTGACCAATAACATTATTCTGCTAATCAGATGACGAAATGAACTAGGTTTTTACAAAAGGCCGTATTAAGTTAGTAGTTATATGTCTGCAGTCTACCTGGGTACAAACCATAATTCAATGAAGACCTACACTCACGGACATAAACTTGATGACCATTCACTCGCTTGTACTTAAATCGATTATCTCATGCGCACGAACTTGAAGGTCGATAAACTTGCACATTAACTTGAATATCGATAATGTGCTTAAGCTTGGAGATCTACAAGATCGTACGCACACAAACTAGAAGATATATAATAAATCGGACACACATCAATTTGAAGATCGATAATATAAACACATTGACATAAACATGGAGATCGATTATTTCATGCGCAAACGCCTTAAATGATCTTTGACAAAGAAAGTGACATTTTGTAACAAATTGCAAATAAATCGTCGTCAATATTGGCTGGAATTCTCAATCTAGCTACCTAACGATCATGTGCTTTGTGTGTTCGAGTCTTTCTGCGACTTAAATTTGACTCTGTTAAGCAATGTAAGCTTTTGAGACGTTGTAAAACCAGCGAATCGGCGTTTGCTATGCCATTAACCATCCGCTAGAGTGTTTTCATTTCACCTGAGGTATAATGAAGTATTCCGGTAAGCTATTTGCTCTGGTGATTATTTAATCGTTACACCCCCACTTGAGATACTATTGTGTGACTAAGGTATGTCATCAAAACACCTAGCGCTGAAATATTTGCATCGCCTATTTTTAGCGCTTACAGTGACGTCAACACATAACAACTGGCGGCTCTCTTTAATTTAGCTGGTTGATAAAATCCAAAATGTATATAGCCAATTTGCCCCTTCTAAACGTGCCGGCTACCAGCTGTATTTGCACAGTTTGGGTGAAACGTCAGAACTGGAATATTGACGCACAGGGCGAGATTCCGCGAGAAAAGAGCGCGTGAAATTAGCGCCGGTATTCGGATTATCCGCCTAACGGTTTGTTTGTATCCAACTAGTCACGTGGGTTTCTATGTACTTTTAGTAGATAATACCACCTATCAAAACATTAGTAAAGCCCTAATCAAGAAATAAAGTAACGTTGGCAACGAAACAAGATAAACTACAAATTGCTGTGAGTGGGGAATGTGTGTGAGGAGTGGGAGTGTTTAGGGTAGAGGGGGATCAGCCTTTTAAAAGTTAAACTTGCAGGTATATTTTCTGCCTTGTTAATGGCGATGTAAATATCAGGAATTTATTTTTTTTAAAAAAGAACTTAAATCAGCTCAATCAATTAGAGTCGATATCAATTAGTAAATCAGCACAAATGGAAAGCGGTTTTATGTTGTCGAAAAATATTATGTATTTTACGCATTCATTTCTTTGTTTTTGTGTGTTTATCATAATTCTGTAATCTGAGTAAACAAACTTGGATGTCCGTTGTTAATGATGCCTGTAGATCCACTACATTTGTACAAATGAACAAGCAAGCAAGTCAGACATACCCAGTGTGTATCTGTAATCAGTTGGTCAGCAGATACATACCTATGGAATTATATAGCACTTCAATAAAGAAAACAACCAATCATATTTACCCTTACTTTATAATGATTGCTTAAAGCGGTATTTGTGGAAAATGATAGCAGCGTGTGTGCGTAAGTTCATACAAAATCATGCTCCTATAATTCAAATGTGGGCATGAACTTTATATTGATTACTTATGCAAGTATTTGTTAAAGTGTTAATCAAAAATGATAGCAGCGTGTAACCGTATGTTTAAATAAATGCATGCTCCTATAATTTAAATGTGGGTATGAGACTTTATAAACTTCTTACATAATCCATTTTGAAAAACACGTCTTATGAGAACAAGAGCTCTACCAGTACAAGGGACATAACTGTGCTAGCAAAGGACATGTGGTCTTGACTTGGTAAAAACTGCTGTATAACGCGAACTTCGACCCTAGTTTTAGAGCCCTGTGTTTGTTAATGGATTTATTCGTTTGTTCGTATGTCAATGACGTCACCATGGGGATACATTTGCCTTTAAGTTTTGTGTAATTAATTTGATTGGATTTTGACTTTAATGTTACTAACCATGTTACCTGAGGTTAATTGTTCACTTTGTCCTGCCTACGTCACGGCTTTCATGGTGCGCATAGAGAACGACCGGAGAGTGGGGGAGGCGCTCTTATGAGAATTTACCAATAAACCATTCATCAGCCGAGACCAAAATAAATTACCGTGAAAAGCTGTAAACGCACACGATCAATAGGGATTTTGTCTCCATGTGTTTAGCACCCAGCAACAATATCTGATTGATTTTTGCTCGATTGAGACGATCCCTCTTAACCATAACCCAAGTGACGGATCCTAACTAAAATAGACTCTTATTTACATAAACATTGCTCTTGATTTGATAGACTTGTAAAGGGTTGTTATCGAGGGTTCCAGAGCTTTTGCCTAGTTAAGCTATCCGGAAGCCGAGAACTGAAAGCGGGGGTTCAAAGCCAATTGCTCTATGAATGAAAGGACTCGTTGCAAAAAGGGGTCGACACCGAGCCTATCACCGAGGAAACTGGGTACTCTATTGCCGAGTGCCTTGAAATACGCTAACTGTTTAACATACGTGCAAGTCGAAAGGGTATTTCACATGGGATCGAGCTATTTTAAGAATATGTGTGAATTATGTGACTATATAGAGCGCTCGCCCCATGCCTAGTTGATCGCAATTGAACGATTAATTGGCAATGTTATCAAGCGAAGTACAAAGAATTCGTGCTGTCTCGCTTATAGTGACGATCGACTCGATTGAAAAGGTTTCAAGGCTTGAAATTGTGCCTACCACGAGTAGGCGTCAAATCAACCCTCTTTTGATACCTTTTTAAAACTATCTTTGTACTGGATACTTACTTACATTAGCTGCCAATCAACCGTGTGTAATGTTAACTCACATGCTGTTTAACTGCATTGGAAAGGCACTATTTATGCGAATCACTCCTAAAAGTGTTGTTTATTTCTGTCCGCTGCGCTATTTGTGCGTATCAAATTACTAAGCGAAAATAATTTTACAGGCAATAGTAACGGAAATATCCAAATTCTATTGTGCCTTTTCTCGTGTATGTGAAATCCCGGGTCGCATTCATGTTTAAGGTACTCGCAGAGGAATATGTATCAATATGTCTTGTAAGCTAACGCTGATTATAAAGTTCGGTAAGAGCTCTGTGTTAAGTAATACTGTTGTCCAAACAACTCCAAGTTGAAGGGTTCCTCATCATTTAATCATTTCAATAGCTAAGTACACTTGATGCTGTTTGAAAATTACAATGCTTCTATTCCTGGCAATGGAACAGTGGTGTAAAATGACAAAAAATAAGGTGACATTTAAAAACTCAAAGAAAGTCGTATCAACTCTTCTTGCGGTTTGTTTTATTCCTGGGAAGTTACTCTTGAGTTTTTGAAAGGCTTTTAGAACATGCTGATGTAGCTGTATGGTTGTTAATTGTTCTTGAAGAAAAACTAGTCCTCTGCATCTATAGGGAGTACACTTATAATGAATTTCTCTTCGACTTGCAGGTAGGGAGCGGATGTGGAAATTAAGTGCGAGACTTTACTGTGGAATAGAAGACCAAGTCTGGAGCCAACCATTTATGTCTTGAAGTCGTCCAGAAGGTCTCGGCAATGTCTCTTCAAACACTCTGCCGTCAGACCGAACCACACCGCCTGTGATATGAACCTTCCGGCACGTTGCCTGGCCTGGTTACACCACGCCATCCCTTTAACACATGAGATGTGTATTTTCTGGGTTGTCAAACGAGTAAGTAAATCTATTTCGTTTAAATTAATTGTCTGCTTTTTTTATATAATATAATACCCAATTTCTGTTTTTTTAAACCAACATAATTACTTTTGTTTAATTTCGTTTGTCAATTATTTTGTCCGGAATTTGCACATATTTAGGCTACTTCAATTATATGTTTGTAATATAAAAAATAGCGATGTTTCGTTTTTTGCCTGCATATAGATTCTTGATAATCTTAGAGATAGTTATTTTCTCGGTTATATAATAGTTCATGGAATTTATTAGAGCATCCCTTTTGTCTTCATTATAAAATCATAGATATATACTTGTAATATATGAATTATACAGAAAACTTAACTCTTATAAACAAATGTCTATAATAGTACTTTTAAAGAATTCTTCAGTGTCTCAACGAATCCTCAAAGCACGAATCTTTCCTAGAGTACTACTTTATAAATGATAGTAGGAAAAACAGTGTTAGGAATTATTATCAACAATTGGAATGACATACCGCGGGATAAAAGGCAGAAATGATTAGTCCATTTTTCGGGCATTTTTTTTTTAATTATTTCTTTTTTAAACTTTTCTGAAACTTTATTAGAAATTGGTTATATACATAAATAGAATCCGTTAAGTAGGGTTACTATTCCGAGCTACTCTGCATTTCAACCCTTGGCGGATAATTCAGTGTAATGGGGCTCGGCTTGCAAGCAATTGATTGGATGGTACGATGCTCTACGTATCCAATCAGATGTTGTTTGTTATTTGAAGACTTGGCAAGTGAAAATAGCGGCGAATGTAACTGTAAACAGGCAAAGTTAACTAAAAATCTGGCCGTTTTATCCGCCAGATGGCGAAGCTGACACTCTCATCGTACATTACTTATCTGCCAAGGGTTGAAATCAGAGTAGCGCGGAATAGTAACTCTTGGCTAGAGAAGATGCTATAGAATCCCCACTAAAGTAATTTTCTGATCTTATAGGTACAATGGAAACATCAATCTCATTTTTATCCACATGGTGATTTTAGACGTAAGCACTTTTGTATTAGAGGTTTAAAAGTACGAATCTCTAATAGTGCAAGAAACAGAATAAGATTAATAGATTGTGAATTGCATTGTGCTAAAAGCGAATTCTTCTATATATTGTGACTCTCACTATATAAGCTGACATAGTAGACCAAAGTCATAACTCCGAGAAAGGACAAGAGACGCGAGCTTATTTTCTATATTTTGATTTATTAAACCATACTAATCTATTTCTGATATTTCTTTACAGGTGAAGCGATTACGCAAGTCACTTATCCTGTTATTTTATGTCTACATGTTGAGTTCGGTGGTTCTCGCCGTGCCCCGACCGGCTGGCCCGGTTGTGTCCGAGGATGACATGGGCCGGCAAATGATAACTTTTTATAACAAACCTTGTCTTCCGGTTGACCCGAAAGCGCTGCATCAACGAATGGGTCCTGCCTTCGACTCTGAGCGAATGGCGCTGGATGAGGATGGAATGAAAAGAGCTCTGTTAAAAGCTCAATCATCGGAGTTTGACGAGGAGGGTAATTATGTGAAAAGCGAAGAGGATTTTGAGGAAGATGAAGGCGATGTTAATGATGAATCTCAGGACGCGCGGCAAATGGCTGAATATTCAGCACAGAATGTACAATGGACCAGTCGTTTCAAGCGTGAGCTGATCGCAGACTATGAGAATAGTTATAATCCAATAAGAAACATTCGGAGTTTACTGCAGAACTCAAAAGTCAATAAAAGATCCATACGAAAGTCACTTAAGTCAATTTTAAAACGTTTAGAACGTAAACAGAGGAAAAGGAGAAATCCGGATGAAGATTCCACGTATTTCCATCCACCGTGGGAGTGCCAAATGAAAACTGTGTGGAAAAGTTTGGACTACGAGTATTTTCCCCGTTATTTACAAACTGGCGAGTGTCAGACTAAAAAGTGTGTATTAAACTTATATGAATGTATTCCTAAATTATATCCTGTAAAAATACTGAGGCGGGACCCTAATAGATGCAATCCAGTTCCCACGTACGGCGTTAACACAACGTACGAAGAGCGCTGGTACTTTGAAAGTAAACACGTGACTGTATGTTGCGAATGTGGGCGACGGGCTCGGTCCTCACACAGGCGTTCACGGAAACGCCATTGACTTCCGTTTATGTGAAGCTAAGGTTTACTCGTTGTGATTTCATTTTATTTTCAATCAGTATCACCAGGTGGCGCTGATTTAAGTGTCAGATATTGGATGACTTGCATTCTGTATGCTGGATATTTCACGAATGGAAAGTGTATATTTCCTCAGGACAACCTCTGACCTGTGTGTCAGATAACGACGAGGTGGAGTTTGACCTTGACATCGGACCTATCAAAGTGATAGACAAACTTTATCATAGGGAACCACTCAAGATTATTTATTTCACGACTGCACAAAGACTGTCAAACATACAGCTTGGGCTAGAAACTGTAAGCGACCCCAAAACTCTGCCGATATTGGGCCTCATGACAATATGCGGATATCGCATATGATATCAATAGCTGTGTAATGGATATGATTGTATACGAATTGTAAACTATTTTCCGACTGCATGGAGGTATTTCTCTCACGTTAACGACATACCTAGGGTGGGCTTTGCGGCTGATGCTAAGCTGAATTAATCCGACAAACACCCAGTTTGAGAACGCTAAATCTCTACTTTATCTAACACTATAACGACAAACTTGAAAAAGATTTTTGCATTTTGCCTTTTTTTTTTCCTACATACACAAGTCTTTCAATACGCAAGTTGTTGTAAATCTCAGTGAATAGAGAATGGCGATTTTTAGGAAGAATTGAACTGATAACATTTGAACTAATGCTTACAGCTTTTTTAAAATCCCAATCCCATCAGTAGAGAGATTTCAGGAAAAACAATACTATCCCATAAAAAACTGTATTTTGTATCTTTGCAAATACTATGTCCAATCTGGTAAATTTGTTGTGCCTTTTCTAATGCAACATTTTAATATGTAAACTATTTTATAAAAACAGAACATTTTCAGCTTGCACTTTGCAAATTACATTGTAAAGGACACAATTGCACTCTACTCCCACAAAATGAAATGGTCAACATTGTTAGACGGAGTATATCTTATGACCACATGCTATGTACTTTATTTTACGGACCAAGTAAGTTATACGTTAATATTTCTGACAAGCTCGCGAACTGAGTGCCTGACTTTGAACATATATTTGTTTCTTCCAACGCACAAAAAGTAGGTCGTTTGTTCCATATTGGAAGACGCGACAGACTGCCCCCTATACCCTTCTGATGCATTTTCTTTTTTTCTTCCCCTTCCCCAGAAAACAATTAAATTTTAGGTTGTTCTTACACCCCTTATCTCGATCCCGATTGCCCGCCAGATAACCTTAACCCCAGCCATTCTACCTGCTTTGTCACACAGGATAGATTGACTGAGCGCTAGAAGTGCTGTAAGAATTTATTGTAGGCGGATGTATGCAATGGTTTGGATGGCAGGCTTCGATTAGTTTGTCGGTGTTGTTCCACAATTATTAGTCTTTTTCTTGTAGTGAATATTACGACAAGCATTTATTATTTCCACGAAGTGGCACCATACTTTACACAATGATATCTTAAACTAAGATCATCATCTTTTGAGACAGGTTATTTGTTTAAAATGATCCTTTATTAAATCCACATTATTGCTATCTGTCCTACCATAAGACAACTGATTCATTGTTTTTCATCTGGCAAACTCTCAGATATAACATACATCCTACAAAACAAATTGGTTGGGTTGTCTTTATCAGACAAACTCTAAAATTCAAAGAAATTGGTTGACAGTTCTTTATCTGAAAAACTCTCAGCTTGAGCATGAACTGTACAAAAGATAACTAATCTACTGTTCTTTAACGGACAAGCTACAAAATGGACATGCATCTTACCAGACAAAACTCTCAAATTCATCCTTGAGCATGCATCCTACAAAAGAATTATGGTGTTTTGTTCTTTATCAGACAATCTCTCAAACTGAGCTTGTCTTGCACAGAAACATCTGATTGCCTATTCTTTATCAGACGAACTCTCAGCTTGAGCATGCATTCTACAAAATAATTTTTATTAGACAATTCTCAAATTGAGCATGCATCCTACAAAAGAAATATGGTGATTTTTTGCAATCAGACAAATTCTCAAATTGAGCCTGCTTCGTAAACAAAGAAAACTGTTCGACAGTTTCTTAGCCAATAAGCTCTCGAACTGAGTATGCACCATTGTTCCTTAAACCATAAAACCCCCCAAACTATCCATTTATTTTTTTGCCTACACACTTAAACACGGACTACGCATTATTGTTCGTAAATAAAGTTATCTATTCTGAAAACTGACAGTTAATTCATTCTTTATTCGCGA
>JAVFBW010072044.1:0-17207 GCA_034783835.1 Mopalia ciliata
CTTTACAATTGCTCCTTCAATGAGCTGATTGGTCAGCTAAAAATAGACATGGTATTGGTGTATAATTGCAGGATAATATATAACACACTTTTACTTGTCGTGGTCCAAAACTGCTTCTGAGAAAATAAAAGAAATATTGATTTATTATGTCCTGACTATCTCTTTGTGGAGCAGTCTTAGATACGGACGGTTTCATAAGGTGACTAGTCGATGAGATTAACTTCAAGTCGCTGGGATTATAAGATACAAATCGACTAATGGGGCGTAGGATTAGTGTGGCTGGTGTAGTAGCCTCGCTGGGATCAGCGTTACGTGACCGGTTGAATGGTCTTGCGACACACGATAGAATCATTCTCAGGCTATACTATGCAACTATTACACAGAACTATCGAGTATTTCATAAAGCCTACATTACGGTATCTGATCAGCTTTCAAAGCGTTACAAATCTTTAGATACATAAAAATCCGACTTCCAGAGACAAGGCGGCTGGCTCTAACGCATTCCTATGTGCATGGGATTCATTTCGTAATACTGATTAGCGAATAATTATCGGATTTATACTATTGAAACATAGATTAAATTAAATGGATCAGAGTATATCAGGAACACATGTCTAGGCCAGACAGTTTCCAAAACTGATGTCATTGGAGTGTTTGAATGGTTTGTATTCCCGGTAGCAGCTATATAGATTTTTTATAGTATCGTAGACTTTATAAAGCCACGTGGATGGTAGCTCCTGAAAATAAAAAAATAAATAAATAAAAAAAAACAGGTAAATTTCCATTACATTTATTGACTGAAAAATTATACCAGGAATAATTTTGGGGAATATTTATTGAAAACTTCACAATAAAATTGAGAAAAACCGACAATACCATATGATTAATTGGGCTGTAACGATAAAATAGAAACGATATAAACTTTGAAAAATGGCACGTTTAGAAAGAGATACATAAGCTTCCTCATTGATAAGCTGTATAAATGTTCATGAAGGTGTGTGGTTCATTATCTGACAATTTAATGATAAAGGGTCTACCGGTATCAAACATGCAGTTCACAAAAATAAGGTCAATGAAAACGATATTAATAGACAATGTAACTGATTCGATCCGGGAGTCAGAAAAGGAATGACACATAATAATGTGTGGCTATCCACTCAGAAGGAGATGTACATCAAATTAATCTATGGCAACCTATCGGCAGATTTGTGTTACAAGATCGGCGATGCAGGTGGTCAATCTAGAGAAACTAATCGGCCAGGATCTACATTTTGCATAGCTTTTCAGGCACAGTTTAGGGGAGCTATTGGTATTTTAACAACAATTGGTGTACAAGGTTTAATGTTCTGACATTGTATTTATAGATATATAGGATAAATGAGTGGGACACCAATACTAACACCATAGTAAAATGGTAACCAAATGCCGAACTCTTTTATCATTGAGGTAAAACGCCTTCAATTCCATATAGTATCAAATAACCGACTCTGTTCAGTTGTAAAAAAAAAAAAAAAAAAAAAATTTCTGGGAAGAGCACTTTTTTCCTCGGTATTTAAGGTAGTACTCTGTATCCTATTTTACTTACTAGTATATGGCGACCTTGCAATGCAGGTTTCCGAGTGGAGTAAAATCGGAATGTGACGATAATGTCGTCGACTCGTCATGAGCGCATTTCTTGCAGATGATTGCCTGTCTTGCAGATGATTGGCATCGAATTATTAAAGCTCTATATATAGATTTAACTAACAAATGTTAAACAAGGAACTCCATTGTAAAGGACATGTACCGGTATGTATATTTACAAACTGGTCAACTCTCAGGTTGAATTCCACTTCTTGAACCATCTGCTGTGGGGAGTTGTGAGAGGGCATATTTTTCAATGGTGTTCTTTACCTCTTAAGACGGGACATAGGTAAGGATGCTGTGGATCGCCTGTCATTTCATATAATAAATCATCAATATGGGACCGTTTAATGGCTTTATAAATAAAAGACAGGAAACAATTTGTCGCCGGACGGATTCTATTCGAAGTTAGATAAACTGATTGAACACAATCATCCTGAATAAGACATGAAATGCGTAGGCCTACTGTTGAACTCCATATGTTCGGTTTATTAACTTGAAAACTTCTAGTGGAATTCTAATCAAACTTAGTATGAGTATTCCATCCGCCAAGACGTCAGTTAGGATTGATTTTGACATATTGATTTCGACCTTCATGTGGCGCCACCTGGGTGCCCGAACTTTAAGCCTACATCAGACCCTGGCTTGGCGGATATATATTAAATTACCTGTAGAAGTCATTGAGTATTCATGATAAAAATTCATCTAATATTGTTTTAACCTGTTTGTTCCATTTCTTTTCCAGATCTTTTTCATTAGTATATTCTCCACAACAGGTAGGCCACTCATCTCCACATATACCTGATTGAAAACCATAAATACCACAGGTGCAGATGTAAGGGGTGCTAATGTGGATAGGAACAAACCATACATCATGGTTTTTTGGTGATGTACAGTCAATAGTAGTTGTTTTTTTATTCAGACAAAATCCCACTGAATATAAAGACATTATATATACTAATTGCCATCCACTTTGTATACTCAACATGCCCACTGTGGCATTTGGCAACAAACTTGGACTTACTACAAGAAACATACGTTGGATTTAAAGCCCCAAAGAAATTTGTAGGTGCAATAGAGCTGCTGCCAAAAATATTACAAAAAAAATTATTTAACTGAAACTTTGAAAACAGGGTGTGTTTACAATTTTGCTGTGATTTTGTGGTGAGTATATATTTTACTTAAAATAAAATTTGTTTACACTACTTGTACTCTATTTTATTGCTGTTTAAAATGTAGTACCAAGCTCAAGTTTACTATTTAATGATGGTATGCATTTAATTGGATACATCGTTCATTTCTCTGAGTTTACTTGGTCAAATTTGTGGTTGAAACCACCCAACTTTATTGCTGTCAAAGCCTCTGGTTTTATTGTGGTCGCCTGCGACCAGAAAAAAATCAGGTCACCTGTGACCAGAAAAAAACTAGTGCAGTTGTTTTTATTATGGACCAAACAGGGAAAATTCGACCAGGAAAGACTGGTCGAATCGATTAGAGAAAAGCTGGTCAAATCGACCAGGAAAACACTGTTCGAATCGACAGGGAACAGCTGGTCGAATCGACAAGGAAAAGGATGGTTTAATCGTTAAGGAAAAAGCTGGTAAAAAATGCGACCTGCTTTTCCCTGGTCGGTCACGACTGAACCAGGTTTTTGCTGGTCGCCGGCAACAAGATTCTTCTACCAGTGCACAGGGTCATTTTTGTTTAGGTGGAAAACAAGATGGCTGATCAATAACTCAGGGTTTCGACTGAAAGGATAATAATTTCATTCGCTAAGCGTAGAATGACCCAGGTATGTACATAGGGAACAGTCGTGACTAAGTGACATATAAGAGACTTCGGCGGACTAACTCGAGGTCCCAGAGACCAATGCCCGGGCACCAATGTCAAACTTTAATGGGTGAAGAATTCTATAAGATATAAGAGGAGTTATAGAGAGATCAAGTTTGTATACTGCGTGTGTCTTGACTTCACTGGGACCGAGGATTAAGGATTCAGATATAAAAAAAACCTCTAAGATCTGTACAAATAAAACACTCATTTTCCCCCATGGAGTCAACCGTAACATCGATTGTTTTTTTTCTGTATAAAGTTATAACCTGACAATTTTGAATATTTTGGGACAGTCATACTTTCTGACATTTTATTTCTCTTACCAAGACCTTCATTATTAAATAAAATAAAATTTGGATTGACCGTGACAGATTGTCGTTGTTATTTGATCTAGCTAATAAAGCAATCAATCAATCATATCAACCAATCAATGTTTCTTTGTTTGACTGGGGTTTAACGTCTAACTCACGGTTATTTACTTAAATGACGACGGATTGTATATTTCACATGTACTGTTCCTTGTTTACTTACAGAGGATTTCCTGACTAGATATTTAATACAAAAATACTGGTTTACAATGATTCATGACAACAGAAGAGTGTGAGCTAACATAGGTCCCAGGACCAGGTGTGATGCAAACGTAGGCTGGTTTGCTTATTTGACAAATTTCATAAATAATTTATATACTTTATAATTATGTATACAACGTACTTTTATATGATTGTTTTAAGTGATGTTTATTGTTATACTGCTCGACCTATTGGGAAATAGGTAATCACCTACAGAAGTTATCGAGCCATTTTCATAAATAAAGATAATTTATTTATTGTAAACAAGAAACGCAATTGCGGGTATAAAGTCCGATGGCCATTTAGGTGGGTCCTTGCTATATAGGCTTTGCGATGCACACATACCCATTTCTACATTTATACTAATACATATGAAAGTAAGACTTTGTCCAAATTTTTCTTGATTAAATTTGGACTATAATGACGTCTAAAGTTTTGATCATTTATATGCAAAAGTGTTTCGTAAAAAAGTGATTAAATTAGCCCCACACATTTAATTAGACATATATTATGCTTGAGATTTAGAAGAATTTTTTTGTTATTTCGTACAGTCAAGCTTTACCACAGCTTATTGATAGTGGACATATAGTGAACGAAGGATCGGTGTGATGTATATAGGGTGTTTGAGTAAGCGGGGTAGCCTCTCACCAACTCTCCAATATTCCTCGTCCATTCTGTCTATCACGTTCTAACTTGTTCCAGATTGCCACAAAAACACTTTGCTGAATGGACGGTATGTTTGCGGATCATGTACAAGACGGGCTGTTCCCTTCTTTCCCTTTATCTACCTGAATTGCGGAGAATTTGTTGACGTCTTGGTTTTGTTAAAGAACCCGTCCGATGACAAGTTCCATGGTGGGAACGGTTTTGTCGGCTTCAACACCAACTAGCCTGCAGGGGGGACGAGTAGGTAGGGTGACCGTCATGGTTTTCACTTATCACCCTCGATATGTCAATCAGAATAAGTGAGTGACAATGACTGTCATCTAACCCTCATGTCATGTCCTTAAAAGTTGATAAGTCAAGATACATCGAGATTATGTTACAACACGAGTGGTATCTGATTAAAAACCAGTAATCCCCGAAAATATTTTTTTGATTGACTTTTAAAATTGAACTCAAGACTATCTCATTTATATATGTTGAGACACCCCTCCCCCTCAAAATCACCCCACCCGGATCGAAGTTACCATTGTATACCTAATGTCAAGATAATTCTTCGAGTTTGTTTATGATTTCACTGTTACTCTCTGGGATCTTAACTGGCTATAGCAGAGTTTTATATGACCGGAATCGCTTCGCTGTTATGTCAAATTCAACGGAATGTTGCGACTGTGTTTGACTTTTTTTGGCTGTTAACATAGAATGCACTTAATGTCGGGAGATAATAAATTTGCTTGCAATGATTTGAAACATTTACAGTCATACGAGTTTCTTACTCCGCTCGCTTAGTTATGTTCGTGATTTTCCAACCAGAGGCTGTAGTTAATATGGTATTTACTTAGAGATAAGCCGGTCAAAGATCACCAAATGCTCGCCAGTAAACCCCAGTATATTCACTGTTTGTTCTCCAGAGCTCATCTTACAAAGTGTTTTCGTTTTGATTTCATTGTTAATCTCTGAGGCATTATCTGGCTATATGAGAGTTTTAGATGGCCTTGATTGTTCGCTACACGCTCACGGTCTGAGGCACTCCAACACCTGGAGCCCGCCTGGAATGATGCGTTGGTGGCCTGAAGATCTGACGTCTGAGGAACCGTACACCGTACGTGTGTTCGCATCAGCAGCAAACTGAAACATACCGGCCTGTCACGAGGTGATGACTGTTTGAAAACACCCCAAACTGGAAACACAGGGTTGAGGGCAGTGAAGTATTTTGAGAAAGAGTCTACACTATCAATATCAGCACAACAAGCTCAAATTCTTGGAGCTGCATTCGGCCTATCATTCATTTATACACAGTGTTACGATAGAAACCAAGCAGAAAGAAAATAACCAGCGATTTTATTTATTCACAATATGTATTGTAAAATAACAACAACAATAGAATAGCAGTATTATACAGTTTAGTAAACAATGGCAGAAACATCTTAAGAAATACAATTTGAAGGTAAGAGAATATAAGGCGTATACTTACATAGAGCGTACAATGAATGGATCAGCCTATAAACCTGCCTTATAGGTAAGTCAGAGTGCGTGCACTTTATAAACCGGTCTGTTGACAATCTTTTACTTCCCCGAACTCTACAGCAATAAGGAATTGTTTCGATTATATCGACATCTGACAGGGAAATCACCATGTCATCAGATTGAAAAAAATAATCATATAATCGATTTCACTTTTTTTTAGGGAGATGCAGAAGTTTCCAGATTTAATTTAGAATAGCATAACATATAACACTCTGGAAAACATAATTTAGCTAACCAAAAGATTTCAGAGTAATTAGCTCAGGGTTAGGGAAACTAATAAAAGAGAGGAAGTAAATAAACACTGACTGGGCGGTGATAACTGGATTGCGAGATTTTCTAGAAACTTCAGTATGTTAAACATAATATTAGGTGAGCAGTACATGCATCAATTTTTAGACGCATTGAAAGCACTGAAAACACAGCTCGAAAGAAACATGCATATGACAAATGTTAGAATTAAATATCTACAATACAACGCTATAGATAACACCGCCATAATCAAAACTGTTTTATCCACGCCGATGATTGGTGTAAATTTTAATCCTTGAAAATAAAAAGACGTTCTCAATTGAAGTCGAAGTCGGTCAGAAGACACAGTACAAGGAGTTCACGCGAACAAAACAAACAACAAAAAAATGTATAGGAATATCTGTACAAAAATAACTCAACGTAATAGTTTGTTTGTTTGCCAGTTTAATTGTGAAGTAGTACCCAAGGGTGTTTCCTGTATATCTCGACGGATTGTCCCCTTCACACTGTTCCTTGGGTTATTACGATGGGAACCTGGTAGGAAACTTCGTAAAAACCAACCCCGCATCGTGTGACTGACTAGTCTCATATACTTGATGGTCGACAGACGGACACGATCCCGTAAATGGTACATCGAAGTGGGATTAGATCACGCGCTCACCACCAAGCCACGGGCCACACAACGTAATAGAAGCATTCCGTGTCATTCTTGCCGAGGCTAAATCATGCTGTTTTTACCAGAAGTGGTCTTCAGATCTTTCAGACTACTTGTCAACAATATAAATAGGTGATGTTCACTGCAGTTGTTAAGATGGTAATGTAAGGTGCATTCTCGCGGTACCATTTGTAGTTACGAATTTAAAGGATTCTGACAATGCCCGTGTTTAAATCATTCAAAACCATTCAGCCAATCAGAAAGGAATCCCTTCAACCCGTGACAATCAGCGTCTATATTGATAACTTAGATTAGAAACGGATATGTGGATTTGCGACTGAATTGTATTAAAGAGGAAAATAGCTTCATCTGATGCCCATCGAGCTTTAATTTCTTAAAAAAAAGAATTGTTTTATGTGTCTGTCTGATTAATATGATTTTCTAACCATTCAAATGTTTTTAATCTCATCAACCTTATTTAAAAAATGGCGACAACAATAACAAGGTTGTATTTATTTATTACAGAAATTGCAAAGAACTTAAAATACATTAATTATAATTCTCCTATACACTGTGGACTAAATAAAAGTCCCCCATGTGCTATCTCTTTGGAATCAGCTATTTGGCAAGCACTTGAAATTTGTCCCTACTATAGCTGTTTAATTCACAGCAGATAGAATGGTGAACGAGATAGTTCGAGTTAAATTACCATTAGCTATGCTTACCGTGCCGGCAATACAAAAGACAAAAAATGTCCACTTTTTACTTATTCACTAAGGAGTTGGCGCTTTATATTTACACAGAGATCATAATTGAGTGTCATGTCTAAATAGCAATGAGAGAGAAGGTTTCATTGTGGGGAGATAACTCGAGGTCACGTGACACCCTGTGAAAATTTTGTTCTATAGATAATAAGCTGTCAAATATTGAAATAAGTCACTCTCTCTGTTAGCATTAAAGTTTTGATAATAAAATGAAATCGCTGTATCTCACACTGTGTAGTACTTTAACGGACGTTCAATTAGCCCTCATATCAGATGGAATTTCACTCCGATATTTACCGACTTTCTTTTTGACTTCATTGTCAGCTGGGCTGGGTAGACATTTCAAGTGTACAGTCAAGTGGTTGATATTATAATGAAAACATCAGTTCTCAGACGCGATGGTGATATACACATTTACCCTCGATAGCTAAGATGTATAACCATACAGATGAATGCGATAAATAATAAATATATAGTCGTATTTACACAGTGTCGAATAAAATATGCATTCTTTGAGGGTTGAGAATAGTAAAGTGATTTCTACATTGGGAGTTTAAAAAAAAATTCACACTCATTCTCGCATTACCTCAGACGTCATTCGAGCGTCGGCATTTCAGTAGCAAGTTTTTCAAACACCTGCTAAACGTAGTCTATCTCTTGTAGTGATTCCCCGATTTCCTTCTGTTTTGGATATAATCAAGGTGTCATTTCTAAAGCCATATGACATTTCCTAGGCTTGAGTATGTGTGGATAATATGTGAATGGTGGTGAATAGGCTTCCGGCAAACAACATTCACAATGAATAATTTTCGTGTTTTTTAGAAAGTGAAGTTTAACAGTATTTTCGTTATTTTGGGATAACACTTGTAGAAGGCCGGGTGGCCGGGCCGAGTGGTCTAGGTGGCCGGCATTTACTGCTGGCGATTTGGTGCCTAACTCTGAGGGTCGTGGGTTCGATTCCCGGACGGGTTTCAACTTGCAAAATTTTCTGAACTAGAATCTGTTCAAACTAAGAAAGTGTTATCCCAAAATAACGAAAATGGTGTTTATCTTCACTTTCTAAAAGACACAAAAATTATTCATTTATGTACACCATTTTTGCAGCTCTCTTTATAGAGTCTTAAAACAGAGCTTTATGCTAGTTGCATACACTTTTTTCTTGTCTACTTTTGTCAATATTATCAGTGACTTCCAAAAAATTAGGAACTGGACCAAATAAGCAATCTTATAATAACATTTGTATAATATCCGGATCAAAATAACAATACTTTGTGTCCCGATGTCACGTTATTATAGACAGGCGGGCCTCAATTAGGATAGACGGGTGATTATCCGGGTCCTTCCGTCTGAAATAATATGTTGGCGAAACAAAAAGTCCACTTTGGATAAGAACCAACAATAATTCGTGTTTGAATAGGGGGCAACTCATATCCCCGATAGCTAAACATTTCTTTCTGTCTGCTCATTCGGTTGCGAATCATTATGAATTCTTCCATCGGAAAAGGAAACCAAACATAATGGTTTAGAAAGATAAGCTGATTGGCTTAACATGCACTCTTCAATTGTTGTACTCACTGGGTTTCAAGTGGTTACCCGTTATAAATGGTCTAAAAAAGACATCCATGCTTTGATATTCCAATATGAACAATCAAAATCCTTACCCCACTACTAACCAGAGCCCCGTAGTTCGAAATTAAATGGCTACAGGTAAACGTTCTTTCTCTTCATTCAAAAATATACGTAGATATCCAAACCGTAGTTACACGGACACAGGGATTTTATAACAAGAAGATGTACCATCTTATGAGCATAGTTTCGAAGTAGATCTTGATCTGGAGTTGTTATCTGTAACCTAGAAACATCTTGAGATAAGGTATTAACTATTTGGTAAATGTATTATAAATATTCGCACACATGTGTTTAACAGGGAAGTATAACGGAATGAGTAACAACTCTGCCACTTCAAAGTGTGCAATTATCAATTCAGCCAGACTCCTCACACCTGGATTGTATACCCTTGACTCAACACAATTTTAGCTCGAGATCGATTCAGGCATGCGCACATATGGGTATTGATTCACTTTGCTATCGTGTACGTTTGTTTATGGGTTGAACTCTTAACAACATGCTATACCTCCATGGTTTAACTAAAACTTTATAGTAGACCCGACCACAAATTCATGTCTTATTAAAGAGATAAAAAAAAATTAACCATAACTGTCAAGTATCACTATGCCAGCATATTGTCCACATGTTTTCATGTCCGTAGTATTTTTATGTAAATAAACTCTCCGATCTATTGCTTTCATTAGAAATTTATGATCGTTTGTCTGGACGTTGTGACTCGTTGAAGGATCATAACTCGCATAAGTTGCGACAACGCACCGCATATTCTTGTCATACACTACCAGGGGTAGGTTACAATCGTATTCTCGCGAGAATTTCTATAGTTGTTGAGACTAAGACAACTCTCGTACGCTATGCCAGGCCATCGCGCATTAATTTCCGTCAATATTTGGGGCGACCTAAGCTACAGACCAGCGAATAAAAGCAGTGCAAAACAAGATGGCCCGGGTGTATCTGAGAGTCATTGTCTCGACGTAGGAAGTAGAATTGAATTTATTTTAGAGTGGGGTAGGTTACTTACTCTTGGCTGTGTGCTCCATAGTCACCACTTTCTCAGTTTAGTTTTGGACTTTAAGACTACCCACCTTCAACAGTATCAACATAACCGAGGGTAATCTAAACACAAATGAAATGACAACGGACTGGACTAAAGGAGAGTGTAAAAATCACAAAGCACTGGTAAAGATGGTTTAATTAGTTTAATATTTATTTAAGGATTTAAAAAAAAAACGCATTTCTCATCTTCTCCCTCGTTATACAGACGGCTCCCAGCTAGGTACAAGCGTATCCCGTTTTTAAAATCAGAATGTGTTTAAATTTATAATTATCTTTAACATTAATTATGGACCCTTTGGATAAAAATTATTTTACATTACTAGTATTCATTGCTCTTTATATTCTCTAAATGTCGTCTCGCTCAAACCCCTTGACTTCGCTGGGATCATATTCCTCACTATTTAACAGAATGTAAAACTGTACGTTACCAACTGAAACAAAAGTATAGGGACGTCACGGTTGAGATATTTTCTGTCTAGACTGCAACAGTATCAGTCTTATGTATGTTATATACAATATAAACGCACAATCAGGTTGTATATACTTAACACGAAACTTGTTTTTTAAATATCTCATACTCGTTTCTAACGACCCCCAGGGAAAATTAGAAAACACATTTTCTGCATGTCACATTAAGAGAGAAGAATTGTGCAAACGACCAAATTCTTTACTTAGTTTGTTTAGTTAGTACTGATTAAGAACATATAGCAACTAATGATCACGTGACACAGCGTCGTCGCGACTCATCTCTGTGTAGGTTATAGTCTTTATGATGTGTATATTAATATCCGAGGTTCTTTTTTGTGAAGTGCTGTGTTCAGTTTTGTTAAAACAACATTCTTGATTGGCTGATGATTGACAGATCAATTGGTTTGATTGATTGATTGATTGTTTGATTAATTGATCGATCGATTGGATAGTTGATTGGTTGATTAAATGATCGATCGGTCCATTGATTCATTGATTCATTGGCTGTTGGTAGTGATCTTGTTGATTCTCAGTCATTAAAATTTAGTAATTGTCTTTTATGTTTTTGCAGCCCTTTAAGAGAGATATTTGGAGATAAAACCATGCACAAGCCAACGACCCAACTGCACGAAGCTATTGAACAAAAGAACTTATCAGCTGTCAAAGCGTCGATTCGAGATGGAGCTGAGGTGAACTGGTGTTTGAATCGGCAGACGGCCTGTACAAAAGCAATTGATAGTGGTTGCGGTTATGACATTATCTCGGCTATTATTGAGAGTCAGTCCTTCAACGTAAACCTGGGGAACCAATTCGATAGAACTCCTCTCCATTTTGCTGCTAAAAATGGCGACTGTAGGCTCACTACACGATTAATAAAGTTGGGCGCGAATGTAGACCAGCTTGACATAATGGGAGTGACTCCTCTAGGGGGCGCTGCGTGGTATGATCACGTGGACGTGGCCGATCGTCTGTTAAAAGAAGGCGCCTGTTTGGACTCAAACTCTTACTCTGGAGAAACAGCTCTGTATCGAGCCTGTATGAGCGACTGTTACGAAATGGCTGAATTTCTGATTCAACGTGGCTGTAATGTTAATACCTATACGAATGAAAACCACAACCACCCGAGGCATACTCCATTAATGGCATGTATGTCGGGGATGAACTATCACGTCCTCACGTCTTTGCTGAATAAGCGTGTTTCTAGTGCGATATCTGTGATGAAACGTATAATACAGCGTGGTTGTGATATTAACTTTAAAGATTTTAGAGGACGAACAGCACTGAGCTTAGCTGTTAGAGATAACAACGTGTGCGCTGCTTTGATACTTCTTGAAGCAGGTTGTGACGTTAACATTCCAGATCAATCGGGGCTAACTCCCTTGGATTGGGCACTTACAATATCACATCAGCGCTTCTGTATGAGTCGAATTCTGATTAGTTATGGCTCGAGGATTGACAGTCTTCAATCGGACAATCTTCAGGGTGATAAACCTAGCATATCTATACTGATCACCAGTTTACAGAATACCACTCAATCTCGCTACAAAGAGCCGCGTTTGTTAGCCTTGACTCATCTGCTAGTCTCTACATGTAGCCCTCGCGCAGTAGAATCCCAGAGAGTTATGTTGGCCAACGACGGGATTGTAGATGATCTTGAAGGTGAAGCTCCAAAAGAAAACTTTCGTACTATAGTTCAAAACACCGACTTAACACTTTTAAGCTGTTGTAGATACAGCATCCGGAAATCTTTAAACGGTTTGGTACAGGATAAGATCACTAAACTGCCACTTCCCAACAGACTCAAGAAATACTTGCAGCTAGATATGGATTTGACAGGATCAAATCCTCTCCACTTAAACCATTTATACATCGCCATAGGGGCGAAAAAATTGGATTATATTAAGCGATTGATGGAGACTGGGATAAACGTGGATGCGTCGTTTTGTGGCCGTGTTCCGTTGACTTTGGCAGCTGAACTTGGTCAACATAAAGCCGCGGAGATACTTCTGTCTTACGGTGCTGATCCGAATTCTATTGATGACAATGGAGACTCGGCTTTGTTTCTGGCCGTCAAAAACCGACATATCAGGGTTGTCAGAACTTTACTGTCGTCGTCAGTAGACCTGGAGAAACATTCTCTCGAACAACGAAGTCCATTATTGGAGGCCGCTTTCAATGGAGATGAGGTGATATTCGAGTTGCTGTTGAAAGCTGGAGCAGACCCAAGGTACTCTCAAACCAATGGCATTTCATCTCTCCATATGATGGCCGGCAACGGAAATGTTGAAATGGCAAGACTTTTATTGGAAAGGGATGTTGATCCAAATATTCGGGATTCAAATGGTGCTAGTCCATTACATGTGGCAGCATCCACGGGACTGCTATATGCTAACAATTTCCGCTTCTCAGCCCTATATAGAGACGATGTTCTGCCTGATCACATTGGTGTGGCAAAGTTACTGATTGACAATGAATGTAATGTAGAACAAAGTGTTATCAATGTTGCCCATAGATCTCAACCTCCTAACCCGGACATGGTCGCCTTTCTGGAACAATTTACATTGTCATAATCTGTAACCCATTTTTTTTTAATTAAGCTTATTCATTTGGTGTTATAGTTGGACATATTAAATAAAATGAATCATAAAAATACATTGCCTTTCAGTCAATTATAATTCAATTTGCAACTAAATTTAAAAGGATTACTGGAACTTCGGAAAGTTTAGTTAATTGTTGTCCTTAGAACCATAACGGCCAAGCAAAAATATGTTCGTGAGTGTTGTCCTCATGGTATTCGGCTTCCTCAAACTCATGTAATCACGTATGCTCGGTTTACTTGTTTTGATTTCTTATTATATTCTTCCGTTATATTGGCACTATATATTCGTATTCTATTCTAAGTTTATCTTCCAATACCTGGAAACATCCAGAAAAGATATTAATCCGCTTACTATTCAGTTGATTGGTAACAGGTGTTTTGTTCATCCTGGGGGCTTCCGCCAACAGTGTTTCATATCTTCTTATAAATCAGATGTAAAGTTCCGTATCACTAATAGTATACCATACCATGTAGCCAATATATATATATACCAAGTAACCGAGACTAGGTGCAGTGTGAAGTGGACAATCCGTCGTCATATAAGTGAAATACCCTTGAGTACGACGTTTAGCCACAATCAAGCAAACAAACAGACGAAGGGCTCAGTTGGTATACTGAACTTTCTTACACTATCTTGCCAAAAGCGTCCTGAAATCCCCTAGCTACCTTGATAAAAATACGAAAATACGGTTCAAGTATGTGTTGCCAACTCGCCATTTTTCTCTTTTTCTCCGTGAATGTTTTCTTAAAATTTGAGCAGAATGGCTAGTATATTACATTGCCAACACACAAAATGGATGTGTTTATCTCATAAAATTATACAAAATTGATTCGATGGGGAAATTAAACCTATATTGAGGCGAAAAGTTTAGTAAATTCAAGGCTTGAGATTCGCATTGAAAACTGAGGCAGATCGATTACACGGTTTAGATCGTTAAAACATTGTACATAGCCATACTTCTTACTAAAGGTAATGAATTCACGAATGGTGCATTGGTACGTGTCTTTCTATTAAGTGACTGACAGGTATATTGCTTAAATTAACTGTGTATTGAAGGCCATTCTAATTTGACACCCACGTAGATGCTGTTCTGTATCTCTGATCGTCTATCATATCGTGTATCCTTATCTAGAGGTACAGAGTTTGATCGCTTCCAACCGGGTAATTTTAAGTTTTTAAGGCCCTATTTCACATACACGATTTAAGAAATTGCGAACACGATTTAAGAAAAGTTGAAAACATCTTGTTGATTCGTGCTCGACCTTGTGGTTTATGCAAATATCTTAACCAAACACGACCTTCATACGACCAAACACAACCCTCATACGACTGAACACGACACTAATACGACCTTCATACGACTGAACACGACACTCATACGACCGTCATAAGATATGTATAGGAAACAACACGATTTAACCTCATTTAACACGACATCAATACGACCAAACACGACTGTCCTACGACGCCCATACGACTACACACGAATCAACACAACCGCCATACGATAAGACAAGAATTGAAGAATCATTGCGAGGAGCTTCCGTTTCGGCCGCCTGAGGTTCGGCATGGCTGTAAAATGAGCTTTCAGTTTCAGGAGATTTTCCACGTTCTTACTCAGTCACATGATGGACTCTTCCGGTCTTATGACAAACGTATTGATTTCGTGTTCAGGCGTATGGAAGTCGTATGAAAGGCGCATGAAAGTGGTGTTGAATCGTGTTAAAACGTATGAAGGTCGTATGAGTTTCTTCACACGCTCCCCAACACGACTGAACACGATTTTCATACGACTGAACACGATACGACCTGCATACGACTGTCATACGACCTTCATGCGACCTGCATACGACTGAACACGACTTCTCAGCTCGCCTTAAGTCATGTTCTAAATTTTTGCATTGCACGATTTAAGCCGAGATGCGACGTCCATACGACCTCACGCGACCAACCACGACTTATCACGAATGAACAGGAATGAGTGCGCGACGTTCATACGTTCTAACACGATTTAAGGAAAAACCTTAAATCGTGTTCATTCGTGTTCAGATTCGTGAATGTGAGATAGGAGCTGTACTCATGTCATATTCCGAGCTCTATCTAAAAAATGCTAAATGTATAGATCTCAAACTTGTTTCGTTTCACAGCTGACATATAGGGACTGTGCCTCCATTTTACCGTTTGTAATATTCCGATGTCTATTTTAAAAAGCACTCAATGTATTGAGGTCAAACTTGTTTCATTTAACAGCTGCATATTATGACTGTGCACTGTAATGATTCTGTCGTGGTGCTATTCATGAAGTTTGGAAGTCCCTCGTTCCGTTCATTCTTTGCCTTTCAGCATCTTCTGATCTGTCCCATAAAGTACTCGATATATACAGTGGAACCCACTCCTTGATGGGGGTTTTCAAGCCCATAATCCTTTCGTATATAATTTTTAAAGGAAAAGAATATTGATTCACGTCCCTCCCCAATTTCAGGCTTTCCGTTAATGGAAATAGTTTAATTTATTTTAATATATTAGATCAAAGGTTAAAGCTTTGTCGTTCATGAGAGGATTTGTAAATCCATATGTAACAGTGATCACCATACAACAACGATGTGTCACATGCAAAAACTGGATGGCTAGGTCAAAGTTCAACGTCATCATTACGGGTCAAAGGTTCAACACCTTAAATTCCATGTGCCGCTTCTAACCTAATTGTGCTTCGTGGAATTTTTTAAAACAAACATTCCTTTCATATTATTCTCAAACGAATAGAAATTTGATATAAGCGTATTACTCTTCAGAATGAAAACAGTTGTTGCCTAGTATACCCACGGTAACCCATCACTTCAACAACAGCTTGCAATGGACTATTTAGTTGCCACATACCCAAGACGTTCATTTTTGAAACCTTTGGAAATAGAATACAGAAAACACTTTTACAACATGAAATTACAAGTTCATGTTGTATTTAAAACGTATTACAAAAGAAAACCAAATATGTAATGGGTGTCTCATCTGCCCATATACATATTAAATAACCCACTG
This sequence comes from Mopalia ciliata, assembly GCA_034783835.1. Lineage (NCBI taxonomy): Eukaryota > Metazoa > Mollusca > Polyplacophora > Chitonida > Mopaliidae > Mopalia > Mopalia ciliata. Next base: position 16,670 of record JAVFBW010072044.1, read on the forward strand.
ATTGACTGACTACCCTGGAAGGGCAATATAATTCAAATATTCCAATTGTTAAATTTATTTATTTTTTATTGTTACAGAATAATATATAAAACATAAAAGAGCAGTGTCCCAGCAGGACATTTATGTGGTTGAATGACACCTTTTTCCATGAAACACATACGTTTTGTTAAACAATGAGTTGTTCCATACTGTCCATTGTTTTTTAGGAGCTTCACCCTCTGCATCACTGTTATATGCAGAGTTTTCTACTGTGTAATTTTAAGCCAAGATTAACTTAATTTTCCCACCATTCTGTTTGTTGATTGGTAAATAAATCATTTGCCAATCAACATTATTGTGTTCTATATCTTGTCTTTACAGTATTTTGATCAAAACAATATGGCGTAAGACCACTATTATTCACTTTCGGAATATAGTTCTTAATAAAATAAGTGTGATGTTTTGTTTTATTTTCTCTGGTCCTGGAAATTGTTTTTTTGGAGGAGTATTTGGTATTGATGTGAAGTAATTTTGTGTGGAGGTTTCTGGTCAGTGTAAT
>JAVFBW010072154.1:0-17207 GCA_034783835.1 Mopalia ciliata
GATTGGACAGTGGTCAAGGTCAAGGCTGGAGTTTAGCTTGTCGTCTCAATGATGGTACTGGCACTATGGATGTTGATCTATCTGATAAGGTAATTCCTTTTACAATGCTGTTTGGTTTAATTATAAGAGAATGTATTTAATGGAAACAGTGAAGTACATAGTATGACTTTCCTCAAGCATATCAGAACATCTTTTTCTGTTTTCATGTAGTGTAAATGCAGCGATCGGGGTCATTTTTGTTTTGCATAGATGGTTTTATCAAAATAAAATTTCAAAGAATCAGTTCCTACCAATAACGTTTGTATGTCTTGATACAGACGTACCTGTATGTATATAAATTGTATTTGTCTCATATTTTCTATACCATGTAACTTGGGGTTGGTTTACTTAGTAGCTTCCTGTTACCTTGGTGCTCTTCCAATTAAGAGGAAATGTAAGACCGATCTGTTGGTGATCTTTTTGTAGTTCCTCTTGTGATAGCCCTGTCTCACCTTTGTCGCCAGTCGTGTCAAGGGGTTTTTTCCTTCGTCCATCGAGCTGCGAAGCTGTCTTATGAGTGAAATAACGAATGAAATAGGAACAGCGTTTAACTCTAGTCAAACAAACAATCTACGTACAGCGTTTAACTCTAGTCAAACAAACAATCTACGTACAGCGTTTAACTCTATTCAAACAAACAATCTACGTACAGCGTTTAACTCTAGTCAAACAAACAATCTACGTACAGCGTTTAACTCTAGTCAAACAAACAATCTACACATATACCATGTAAATAAATCAATCCTTTCTCTTTACATTTAGGTTTCTTATAACAACTTGGGATTTAGATGTATACATTTCAGATTTTATTTTGTTGTTGTTGTTTTGCAGGTATTGTCCGAGTTAATAGGCTTTACAGCAGAAGACAGTATTGTAAGTCTTTATCATTAGTGTCATTGATTCAGTGGTCAGTGGTACAGTAGTCAGTGTCTTACTACTGATCCTTCTCCCTCATAATAATTCCCCAGTGGACCTCAGTTATATGAGGGGACGCTATGGCGGTTGTCGTTATCATTTTGACAAGGTTTTCTCCTGGTTTGTCAACAGAGCAAAGCCTAAACAAACTGTACCTTTAAATATGATGTTATAAAAGGAACCAATCATGTAAACAATCATTTTCTTCTCACTCCAAAGATTATTTGTACTTGATATTCAGTTGTTCACTTCATTGACTTATTATTTTAAGTGACTGGAGTAGAACTTAAAGAGAGAAAACTATAATGCCTCGAGATTTGACATGTTTTAGCCTTAAATCCACAATTTTGTTTTGTATTTGTACTTTCTGAATAGTTATCAAATGAAGAATCTTTATGTTTTTAGTTTTGTCAAAAGCTAGGAATAACACTACAGTAGTAAAACAAATACTGATTGTTTAAATACCTTTTCTGTTCCAGGCAATCAAGAAGGGTTTAAAGGGAGATAAATCAGTATTAGCTGAGGTAAGTTTTTTATAGGAGAGTTTATAACTGATAAATTTAGAATGTTTGAGAGGAAAGGGTTTCAATAAAAAACAATGAACCAAGTGATCTTGAATAAAATTTACTTTATAGTCATTTTAAAATTGAACTAATTATGTCTAAACCATACTTTCAATCAGTGAATAGCTTTTAACAAAGCAGAGTTTGTTGGAAGTGAAGCAATGTTGTCTTTGCATTGGGGGAAGATTAAATTTCCAATGCAGCAAACTAATATGCATTTTATAGTATTGCTAGGGAAATTTATTGCTGGAATACACCACAATCATATAAGTGAAATACACTTGGGCACCACATAAAACACGAATCAATTTATCAGTGAAAAAAACATAACTGACAGAAAGTAGTCAGGTATTCATTAAATTAGGTATCACTCTTGGACACGTGACCATAACCTATTTTTTAATGTTCTATACCCAAAACAAACATGTACTTGTCCATGATTGATTCAGATGATTTCGGATTTGTTCAACTTTAGAAAATTCCATGTTAACCCAGAATAGTCAGAATTTTGACACGTTATGGGTTTCATAAACCTTAATATCATTTCCAATCTGATCAAATCAAGCCTGATCTTTAATTGCTTGTACATGTTGTAGTATGGTGGTGTTTTGCATGTGACCAGGGAGCATGTTATGGTTCTTGTCAGATTTAAAAGAATCACAGAGTTGCTTGATTAGCAAACCGTTTTTAATGACTAACTATGTAAAGTGGATTTTTGTTGGACAATCAAGACTAGGTTCTGTGGGGACCCTTTAAATTTATTTTTTGTTTCTAATGCTAATTTGTTTTTGGTCATTTTCAGGGAATAAAGGATTGTCAGCTGAAGTTAATTAACGTGTCCTGTATTTTTTGTGTGGAAAACCAACCTTTCTTCAGCAGGCCAAAAGTCACAGACATAATCACCATTACAAAGGAACATCTTGAAACCCTTTACTCACGAATTCTTCAGCGAATGTCTCGTCATACTTAGGAAGTCGTGAACTTTTTTTCTACAACTAATATTTCATGGCTTGATTATCAGGTTTTTATTATGAAATCATTTTCTTTAAATCTGCCTTAAAATAAATGCCAATAGCTTGTGAAGTGAACACACCCCTGTTGTAAATGCTTGATAAAGAGACTGGCCTATCCCCCTGGAAATCTACCATGTTCTGCATTTGTCAAATGCTGTTTGGTGCTCAAATAATCCATTTAAGAGAGTGGCTTCATGTTGTTGACTAGTTAAATGACATATTTCACATTCTAGGTCCCGCATTATTGGAGAAATTAATCATCTATTTTATGTCTTAAATCTATTGATTTTTTGTTGTTTTTTTGTTATTATAAATCAGTATTATAATTTAATTATTAACTTCATTCAATCTTGATACAATCTTAATTTGACTGAATTAATGGAAGACATCTACTCTCACTGTACTAAATGGCAATAAACAGCAATAATTTGTTACATTAATTTAAAAACACCAGATTGTGAGCTATTATTTGCTTGTTTGGGTGTAAAGGGAGGTAAATATGTCATTGCATGACTAACTGAGGATTTTAATATTCTGTAGTTCATGCCTTTGAAGAAAGTCCCAGATCTATTTATAGGTGTGTGTCAGTGTATTCCTCTAATATAACAGCATCATGGAGATGTATTTCCAAAGCAACATAACCATAATGTGGATGTGAAATATTTACATGTTGGAAAATTAGTTTTCATTTCACTAAACATGCCAGAGAACCACGTGTCTGGACTTATTTTAAGCATAAGATATTGATAATCATAGCTTATTTTGATCATTTCTAGCGAGTATGGTTTTATTCACCAAAATTTGAAAATTTTTAATTAAAACAATTATCACAAGCACAATTGTCATTTGTCAATTTCTTTGCCACATTTCAGGAATAAGCTGTGTACCTTTCATTGTTAAATCTCAGGAATAAGTGAACAGGTTAACAATGTGCTGTACTTAAACCTCTAACTTCCTCTCTTTCATCAAAGCAATCATTTAGATAATCTAATATGCTTCAGTTTATTGAAAATGTGATCAAATCTTTTAAAGCGATTATCTCCTAATAAAAAATATATAATAAAAATGTTAATAACGAATCCTTGCATAGGGTGGAGTTAACTGTTCACTCATTGGGGATTTCGCTTACATGACCTCCATGACCTCTAACAGCCACACTAACACAACCATACATGTGAGGAGTTCAGTTGTTTTAGAAATTTAGTTTTTCATTAGGTTCATTTTGAATTCATTTTATTTATAATTTGCTTGGATTTTTGTGTCACATAACTGGTTCTGACTTAAATCCTACTTCAGTGTCAGTGCTACTCAAAGTATAGACAATCCGAGTGTCCAGCAGGTGCCTGCTCACAGTCAAACCCCTTTCCCTCGGCTTCGGTTTTAGAACAGTTTCTGCTTTGAAAGCATAAAGATCATGGTACTTTAGGGAGTTTAGATGCAGATTGCTAGATCTCTTATGGTCTATCATATACCACGAAGCCTTCAATATAGAGTGCACATAACTGTAATTTTAAGTTTTTGCACCTTACAGCTTTTTTGTTTTGAAATAATACTATTCAATTGGATTAGATGGTGCCATATGCGACCTTAAATTGACCAGTAGCTACTTCAAAATTATGTTTTCAAATAATACTGTTCAATAATATTGGATTAGATGGCGCCATATGCAACCTTAAATTGACCAGTAGCTACTTCAAAATTATGGTTCAAGTATCTGTGGCCCACCCACCATTTTCTTCACTCTGGCTGTGAATGTAGACTTCATTTTTTTTTTACCTACTAAAACGGCATGTTTACCTCTCAACAAGATACAGAATCGATACATTGGCATATTAATGGCAATTGCAGGGTGGTTTTTACGAGGTTTCCTCTTGGTGTAACACTGTATTTAAGCAAGGAACACCGTGAGATGGACAATCCATCATCATATAAGTAAAATACCCATGAGTTTAATGTTAAACCTCAATCAAACCAACATACAGTTGTGAATAACACGAAAAAAAAAAAACTTAAAAATACTACTGGTCCTAGGAAACAAAACGTCCAATGAAGGCTTATATCAGTTGAAGATAATGGAGTAAGGTTAAGAATTGAATTAACGGGATAGAATGTTTGTTTGATTGGGGTTTACAGCTTTCTTAATTATCAAAAGACAGCAAGCAGAAGATCTACTGCATACGGCCCTAATTCCTCAGAACCCCGGCATTGCTTTGGCAGAAGCTATATTTATTCTTTTGTAAATTACATTACATATGTGTAAGATTGTTTGTTTGTTCGTTTGATTGGTGTTTAACATCGTATTTCACTTATATGACGACGGACACAAATACAGCACATCACAAACAAATCTGCTTCCCATTACCCTTTAGCTCTGAACACCAGGGCAACAGAAAGCAACATCTTTTCTCACCTCTTACGATCGACTGAGGGAGTATTCTGCAGAGCCATGGCCCACCCGCTCCCTCACGGGCTCATATGTGTAAGATAAATTCAATATAATTCAATGAATTTAAAAGCTCCATTATATTTCAACAATTACTAGTTATCTTGTTTCTTGTTTACACTGGAAATAATTACGAAACAAAACAATTTTTATGAATAAAACATGATAAGTGTTAATTTATTGCTTTATGTAAGGATACACAGGCAGACAGTTGTACAATTTCTACAAAATCTGTTCATAGTTCGTAGGGTTTATTATAAACAACATGCAACACAAACACCCTTGACCCACCCCAAAACATCTGGTATAAAAATAAAGACACAGTAATCTCCCCTTTCTTTACAGCTCAACTGTGGGTGTATTTATGTATAACATGATCAACATTTTCTAAACGGATTTGAATCTAAGTGTATTATTTATAAGCATATCTTTACTAAACAGAAAACTAGATCTGAACAACATGTAAATACAGAAATTAATTTGATCGAACAGTTAAAGTACGCCATTAGTGGCAATATCATTTCTGGCATTTCATTAAATATTTAATTATTAAAATGTGTTTTAATATTTATGTATATCTAATTTTTTTTATCACTGATAAAATCTTGCCAAACAATAAATTTATCAAGGCACATCATTTTAGGTCAATCTATTGGAACAACACACTTGGAATGTTTTAGCAGGTCGAATTCTCATTTCTTTCAAGACCATAATATATAAACTCCTGTTAGGTATTGATTTTTGATACAAACTATCTTTTATATTATAGAATTGTTTAGTTTCCGAATGGAATGTTGTTGTGGAGGCAATAAGGTGTGTGTGTAACTATTTATGAGAATTATTTTTCATCACAACCAACAAATTATCATAACATTTTAAAAAATTATAAAATATGCAAATGTAGTCCTTTATGTGAACATGAGCCTACAGAAGACAAGTGATAGATGTAGATGTGTGTGTATACAGTGATATGCAGATATGTGTAAATAATTATACCGGTTTCTTTGTACAAATAAAGGATGCTTGAAAAAGTCTTAAAATATTAGTAATATTCCAGTTGTTACCTACCATAGCATTATTTCAGCACATTTGTTTCAACTTTAATTTTTCAGATATAGTAGGATTTAAATAAAGATGTCTTGGATTTCTTTGTACAAAAGACAATACTTGAGTAATTTTATGCAAGTTTCAAAAGTTTACAGGATGCATTATTTCAGGTGTGTTGTTGTAAGTTGGTGTTCGACACAAATCATATGTTCAGGATTTGGAACAGGATAATTAACAAAGTCAGAAATCTCTAAACTTACGTTACACTCCCTTCAGTTAACACCTATATACACTGTGAAAATCTAATGCCAAGGTACAATGATATTCGTAAAAAAAAAAAAAAAACATAAAAATTAAAAGTGAGAAAGTATAAAGAATGCCCCGCACTTTGAGGTTATCTACACTGCATGCAACATATATTAAAATCAAAATGGCATGTATTTCAATTAGCACATTTACCTAAAGGTATGTAAAACAAACAAAAAAGCGTAAAGATTACACAAATTTGAGAAGATAACCCCAAATATTGAAGTATTATGCTGGGGTTTTGTGCTTGACTGAAACTAATAAGCACTGTTGTTTTACCATTTCCAAAACAGAAATCCACATTGATACGTATAAATGACAAGAACCACATAAAAGAACAAGACCGTTTCTCTCTACATTGACAGGCTATAATGCCTGCTGTGTGGAATGAATTCCTCCCAAAAGAAAGAGACACCTTTAAGACAGCTAAAATCACAAAAATGCTGGGCATTCTTAAAGGCATCATTGGGATAAATGTCGAAAAGTTCCTTCCATCAAAAATCATAGCTTTTGAATACAAATTTCTTGCAATCCACCCCATAACTAGAATGCTATATGTAGTACTGAATGAAATGTCAATGCAAGGCCTCTTTATAGAAAACATAATATGCTGCTCAGATTATGTAGATTTTTTATATACACAGCTCTGGGTGGATTTAATCATTCTAGAGCCACAAAAATCCCTTCTGAATAAGAAGAGAATGTGAAAACTAGTTTTGTTTCACCTTACTGTCCATTCATTTGAGATTCTATAGTCCTTTGCACTCGAGATGCTTTTGGCTTTTCAGTTGGGGTATTTTCCCCGGCTTCTTTTGCAAAGAACTTCATTTTGTCCCTAAAAGACATTCTATCTGTGCCATTGCCTTTAAGCGGTTGATTCAATTTCTTGGCTTGGATTCTTGATCTGGGGTCGCGGTAAACTTCCTGAGCTCCTACAACCCCTGGAGTGTCCGTCACTTTGTAAGACACATTACTTATGCCTGTTTGTTGTGGAGGGGTCTGGAATACGTCATTGGGACCAGCCGCAGCTGTAGGGCCCCCGTATGAATACCGACTGTTATTAAGTGGAGATTGAGGTTCTAGTGATGAGGAAGAAGAACGATATGAAGGGTGCAGGCTTGGGTCATCTTCACTGCTAACGCTGTATGTATTTATCTGAGTCTCAAGTTGTGTGTTAAAAGATACAGACTTTTTTGGAAACCCTGGTCCGTTCCCCTCGGGCTGACCTCTGAGGGAAGAGTTATTCAGAGGGGGGCCACGATAAGCAGAACTGTTCATGTAATTGGCGGGGTCACCACTTGGTAGATCTTGTGGTCGTATTGACTGCTGATGATGGTGCTGGACATACTCGTAGGAAGACTTTCGCTGGGGAGGTGGAGGAGCATTCAACATCCCAGGGCCAGAGTCCATGTGGTTATTGTTCTGATATGGGGCAAGATTTGATGATTGTGGGGGTTGATAGCTATAGTTTTGTTGGGGAGCCTGGTAACTATGAAACTGATTTGTGTTAGGAGGAGGGTGATATGGAGTAGGGGTCAGATTCTCTTTGGCGAGAGCTTCCATTCGTTTTTGTTCCTCCTTAGCTCTAAGTTGTCGTTGCTGTTCTCTTTCCTGTTCAAGCTGAGCCTGGCGCTGTCTGTTAAATTCTTCCTCTTGTCGTCTGGCTTCCGCTCGTAGAGCAGCCTCCTCAGCATCCCTGGCTTCCTGCATCTCTCGCATCTGTTCACGCTCCTGTTAACCAATAAATATATTTTAATTGTAAAAACCTGACAAGAACAATGCCGATTCCTTCTTAAATTTTGAGTTTAGTTCCAGATTAACAATAAAGGTGTTCACAAATAGTTTGGAAATTTACTCCCTGAGGACCAAATCGTTCAGATTTTGACATTAGAGATGAGGATCTCCAAAGGAAGATTTCTAACATTACAAATGGGTTTGGTTAGTATGTAAAAAGCACCTGACATTAATATTGGGCTATATCATCAATGTCCCATCTGAGGGTCCAGGCTCCAGGTCTACCAGTGATACAAAGGTCGAGCTTTACATTGCCACTTAACTGTGAGATTGACGGATTGGTGTTTTACACTATACTTAAGGGTATTCCACTAATATGATGCCGATCTATTCCAACAATAATTAACACTAGCACAACAAAGATGTAAAGCATTTTCATAATATTGGAAAGTATATTTTACATCAGTGCTATAAAGTACAGACCGGATCGCTACTATTCAAGCCCTTAGCCAGAGGGCCTTTGTCTGTGAGAGCACTAGTATCTCCGTGAAAGGGTATCTCCCTGCAAGAGCATGCTTACAAAATAAAGGGGCCCAAAATATCACTTATTTGAAGATGAACAGCACCATTAAGCAAAGCTTGTCCAAGGTTGTACTGAATTTTCTGATCGTCATTTGATGACCAGATGGGTAAAGTTTAGCCACAACATGTGACTCGCTCATATACCTGATGGTCAATGGGTAAAGGAAATCGCCTTTGACGCGACTGGCTACAAATACGTACAGCCACAGGACACACTCAAAGACATCACAAACAGATCAGCTTTATGTTGCCCCTTCGATCTGAGAGCACCAGGAAAATAGCCCCCCGGTTAATACAAATTGTAAGTGACACAGATTACATTTTAGAAGTCATTTTTTTAATTAAAAAAAACAACATACCAGTTCCCTTTTCCTCTTGGTCTCTTCCATTTTCCTTTGTCTCATTTTTTCCTCTTCCTGCATTAACATTCGTTTATTTTCCTCAAACTCACGTCTCTGGCGTTCCCTCATTTCCTGTTACACAGATCATAAATACTGTAAGCCATCAAGTCAGATAAGATGACCACATAATATACAGGAAAACACACAACCCTTACAGAACTTCACATTTGATAAAAGAAGGGTAATTCGGAAGAGCAAAAGATCATAACATTTTTGTGCTATATTCTACAATCATTTTGACTGCTTACATCAAAAATAGATTTACACCTTCAAATGCGTGTTTACCCAGAATCCTCCAGTATTTAAGCTACACGTAGCAAGATCAGGAGAACTGAGTTTTAACAAAATAAAGCAATACTGATTATAACTCCTCCACAACCTGATAAATGAGGTTAAAATAAATGTAAACATAACAGACAGAGAGAGAATATGCTTCTTCCCTGAAGGGAAAAAAAAAGTTAGAAAACTGATTTTTCACACGAAAGAAAGGAACTCAATTCTGAAAGTTGGCCAACATATCAGCATATATTTTGGGTTTAAAGGAATAAACAGCTACTATGATCTTACAATGTAGCTGTATATTTACTTAAAATAATGTAACCAATTCAATTAAATAAATAAAAAATAAGTTACCCTTTGCTGTTGTAAATACTCTGCTTGTTTCTTCTCTTTCATTTCTAGTCTCTTTTTCTGACGAGCTTTTTGTTCTTCTCTTTCAAGTTCAAATATTTCTAACTTTCTCTGTAATCTGTAGGGAAATTATTGAGAATTAGTAATTTTAGTTTAAATATCTGTTATCTGTTTGTTACAATTTGTAGTTCTGCAAATCACTGGGAATAATATCCCTCAATGGACGTTGCTTACAGCATTATGACTGAATGGAAAAAACAACTCATCTTACCTTTAAAATGACTCATGATCAGACTTAACATGTCCATCTTTAATACATTCAGCTATAACTATAATATTATAGTGAAAATTAACACACAACTGTGTTTGTCTTTCAACAAGCCACATTATCAACACATTATCAACCTCTTATACCCAATGAATGTAGCATACAGTGAATTTCAGTATAGTTTGTGTGAGCTATTCAAAACGTGTAAATATCATTGATAACGGCAAAATCTCACCTTTCCATTCTATCTTTTTCTCTGTCATACTCTTCATATCGACGCCTATGTTGCATTTCTTCTAACCGTAATTTTGTTTTCAATAAATCATCTTGAACATTCTGAATAGTCTGCTCTCTTTGCTGCAAAAAAAGAAAATAGATTTTAATTAAAGTTTTGAAGCTAAAACTAAATGGAGAATACTTTAATAATACTGGTTGTTTTCAAGTTGGAAACTACGCAGAAAAGCAAGCGTTTCAAAACAAAATGTTGTTTTTTTTTTGTGGTTAATGGTGGAAAAAAAAACATGGTGATATGTGAAAGTCACATTAGATTCCCACAAAACAAATTGCTTTGAAAGTATACTAGACAACCTTAATGGTAAGAGGAATAATGTTTACACAGTGATATAAATAACTGATGTGGTGGCCATCTTAGTATGTACATATTTTCCCATAAAGACTAGATAAAACGTACCAGTACTCTATCAGAGATCTCATTATCCGAATCATCATCATCATCTTCCCCTCGTTTGTCTACTTCTTCTACCCGCCTCTGGAATTCCTGTTCCAGACGGAGTTTCTTTAAGCGGTCCTCCTCCTGGGGTGACAGGTAAGGTACCCTTGCTTCCAATTCAGCTATCTCGTGGTCTCGCATTTGTTTTAAGGTCAGTTCATGGTGTTTCAGTTCCTTTTCTTTCTCGTCTCTGTCCCATGCAGATGTTACACCAGACTTATCACCTTGTTCCACTCTCAGATTTGTGTTCTTGGGCTTGATGGCAACAGGTGGCTTTCTCTGAGCACTGATGTCATTGCGTATACTGACAGGATCTTGTTGAGGTGATGGCTGTCTCACCTGGTCTAACTGGTTGTATCTGGGATGTACATTTGACTGTGCTACAGGTTGAGGTACAGCTGGATCCCTGGGATTGTAAGCTGAATTTTCAGGATGGCCATCATGGAATCGGTTAATGTTCTGGTAGTTAGGTTGTGATGTGTATTGGTCAGGGTGCTGTACATGTGGAGAATAGTTGTTAGGATTAGGATCATATTCACTACCATCAAAAGGATGATTGGGATATCTCGGATCCACTTCAGGACCACCCCGATACTGATCTCGATACGGATCTACATTATGGCTATCGTACTGGTTATTGTTAAGCTGCTGCATCAAGCGCTCCTGTTCTTGGCGTATGGTTTGTTCTAAGCGATAATCAGAAACTGGTGGTGGTGGGGGTGGGGGAAGCTCTTCAACCTCAGCCGGTGGAGGTGGTAATTCTGGTGGGTTATCAGGAGGAGGAGGCAGATCATGATTCTCCGGCTGTCCATACCTGTCTGTTGTTGTCTGGTGTCTATTTGAGTAAGGCATTTGAGGGTTAGGAATATGAGGGGATTGGGATGAAGGTGAGGGGTATGAAGGCTGATTCTGAGAGACATTATTTTGTTGATAACTGTCTTGTTGCCTGGGGTCAATATGTTGACTGAGTCTTTGTTCTGCCCTGGGGTCGATATGTTGACTAAGCCTTTGCTCTCCCCTTGGGTCACCATGCTGGCTATGTCTTTGTTCTACCCTGGGGTCAACGTGCTGACCATGTCGCTGCTCTACTCTAGGGTCATGTCGTTGATCATATCTCTGTTCAGGGCGATTCTCATTTCTTTGATCAGGTCGAATTTCTTGTCTCTGATCTGGTCGTTGGGCAGTTTTTTTATCTTGCTGATGCACCAGTCGCTGACTTGATCTTGGATCAGTTCGACTATCTGGCCTGTGAATCTCTCCCCTCTGATGTTCCATGGGACTTCTCTGCTGTTCGTAATATCCTGGACGATTGCCGTCTAATTGACTACGTGGAACTGCAACATGAGAAATTTTCTTTTCTGCCCGAGGCAAAGAGTTTTTCCACGTTGGGACTTGTGCGCGAGAAACCTCAATATGCTGGACTTTAGATGGTGCTGATTTATGGGCTACCGCTGGTTTGGGTTTCGTAGCTGCATGATCTAGCCTGTCCTCTTGGGGCTCTCCCTGTGGACGTGGGCTTGTGTTCTCATAGTAACCTCCCTGTAACTGGTTATAAGGTGCATTCCTTTGTGAATTTTGTTCTTGTGGTGGCTGGTGTCCATAAGGAGGACCAGGTCTGCTTGAATTTGGTGAAAGTTGAGGCTTCAAATTTGACCTTTCATTTCTCTCTTGCCATTCTCGAACCCTATTAACTTCGAATTCCTCAGATTTTGGTCTTGCCTGATGAGATTCTGGCCGGTCAGGTTGAGTAATGTATGCGGAGCGAGGTCTATTTTCATCCCTCTGCAGAGATGATGATGATGATGAAGACGTTCGTTTATTTGGATGACCCTGATGAGGGGGCGACCATTTGTTCCCTGATTCATTACTTGTTCGACTATAGTTGGGGGAATTATTATCTTGCCGTCTGTTGGGGGGCTGGCCTTTCTGATGCTGAGGATCCACGCGAGGTTGATTTTCATAGTTGACATTGTGGTTACCATTTTGGGGATACTGCTGCTGTCTTGGATCTAATCTTGACCTTGGATCATACCCTCTTGGGTCACCACCAGGCACATCAGGTCTGTGATCCCGAGGCTGTTGGTTTCTAGGTAAGACGCTAGTAGAGGCAGCAGGTCGAATCTGTTGAGGGTCATGTCTGCTGTATGTATCAGGTTGTGAGAGGTTTGATGTGGACTTTGACCTGTTATCGATTTCCTGTACACCACCAGGCTGCTTATAAAGGTTAGAGGGATGCTGGATCTGTGGTGCACGCTCATCCCGCATATCTCTCACATTTGACGTGGACGTGGCACGTTGACGTTCAGGATTAGATACATCACCTGTATCAAAAACATTATGTTTTTAAAATACAATTTTAAAATATCAATTCATTCATTATTGAGTTGCAGTTTTAGTCGTCAAACTTGCAATTAATGATGAAGATGTTAAAGTGATGACCAGAAAACAAAACAATTTTATAAGAAAACATTTAGATACAAAACAGTCACAATAAAGTTTAGCAGTAACTCAACCATACACTACATTTGGTGAAGTGTTTAGCAAAGGGGACAGATTGTAGTCAAAGGCTGGTGCACTCACTGTTTAAAGATGGTGATGATCTAGCCAGCTGACTTTGTTGAACTCCAGGTCTGTACTTCCCACTAACCATACCAGGTTCACGTGGATAATCCCGCCCTTCCTTCACACCATTATAATATGGAGGAGGGGCCTCTTCATTGGGTGCATTGTACTGGAATTTCTGCCCTGGAGAGCCTGGCCCACGTTGCATACCTAGAAAATCACACACACTAACTTGTTGAACTTCATGGTATTGTGCAGGTGCTAGAACTTGACAGACAATTGGGCAACAGAAAAACTAAGCAGAAGTCAAGGAAGAAGATTATAACAATGCACAATGCCAATGTACAGGTTATCAAATGAAACAAGTTTGAGCTCCATATGCTCAACCCTTCACTAGAAACATCTCAGATTAGAGCAGGCATTAGAATGTTTGTTTGTTTGATTAGGGTTTAACATCATACTCAAGGGTATTTCCCGTTTCTTGCTAAAATACGTTAGGCAAACGAGTGGAAACCTTGTAAAAACCACCTTTGCTATTGCCTAAGCCATATAGTTTGACTTTATCATATACCTGATGGTCGTCAGGCGGACTCAAACCCATGTACATTAGAGAAAGACAGGAGCACGGACAAACTTAGAGCAAAAGCAAAGGAGAACAGACTATGAAAGAGTACAATGCCATTCCAAAGATACATCTCTGAATAGAAATATGGGTTTTGTGAATGTATGTGAAAAAGGACGGATGGAAAGATGTACAGCACCAATGCAATACATAATTTTTATGGCACAAAAAAGCACAAATGCAGAATAGCAAAGTATGCAATCTCACTCACCTCTCTGTTGAAGAATGGGGGAGGGCTGGCTAAGAAGCTTGGCCAGCCCATGATAAATAGCACCTTGTTTGGCCACCTTTAGTGATACAGTATGACCAGTTCGTGTCATCAACTCAGCAGCCCTTAAATTAAAGCAAACATAGCAATCAATGTCTAATTGATTCATCATAAACTAGTAGATATAACAATGTTTAAGACAGACTTATTGTGGTGTTTTAGCCACATTGATATTAAGTACAGGGACAGTAAGATGGTGCCATATAGGTTGATTGATAGGTGCTCAAGGGTATTAACCTATATCGCAGTGGAGTAATCAACAATAACACAAGCATAAATTTCAACTGTTTGGGGCCACTTGAAAATTTATCTCCATTTTGCGTGAAATTTAGGTTTATTTGATACACATTCATACGTTTAAAGGCCTTGATGACAACACCACTGGCACTGTTGTTGTCAACTGGCACTGTTTACTGGCACTGTAAATTGTTGATGATGTAGCACAGATTATTTTTAAAAAACTTACTTCTCTTGTGATAATCCAATGAGATTTTTACCATCTACTTCTAATAGTTGATCACCAGCAGCCAAACGACCATCCTGTTAAAAAAACACACAACTTTATTGGAAGTTATTGTTCACAACTGAACTATCTTAAATTTATACTTAAAAAAAACCCCATTAGTTAGGCATTATATGTCTAACACTATCATTCTTCACTCTCAATAGCCTAGCCTTCAAATTAACCAATCTTTGGTTGAGATATGGGAATGGCTAAATGCAACAATTTGACGTTTTGTATTTTTTTGCATTAAGAGATCAGGGCAAATTTATATTTATTAACCCATACACAAATTATGAGACTACATAGTTTACACTGTACTTTGGCCAAACAGTAACTGGTCAGTTTATTTACACATAGTATTGTACTGTTACCAGACCACCCTGAAGGTAAACGAAACTTAACTGATTAACACTCATTCAATATACTTTACTTCAGTCAGTCCACACTATACTAACAAAATTAAATTCCTTAGTGTAAGCTTGTTACAGCTTACTCAAAGGTAAACATTAATTAGTTTTGGTTTAGATACACAGGTGATAAATATCATGATATACAGTCAACAATCATTTAGCTATTTTTCCTGATTTCTAAACGGAAATTCTTACCAATAAAGGAAATGATATGAAGCCAGTTTGTAACACAAAATAGTTCAGTCCAGGCAATGAAAACAAAATGTCTGTCCAAACCTTTATAAAACTCACATAGATATGAAGCCTACAACCATTACCTTAATCCCCCTACCATTTATTACAGACCCAATTTACTATGTTCTGGGGTGCTTGCTTTAGGTCAAAGGGTTCCTTTTCAAACTCATAAAGAGGAAGCCTTATGAATAGAGTAAATTACCAATTCAAATCCTCACTCTGTTTGCCGACATTTTTTATTTTTAGCTTAGCAATAAGAATAATCTTCAAAATAATTCATTAATACACAACCAATAAAATTGCAGTATCTTTGTTTCTGGATTTAATGAAATTAAAAAAGAACTTAATCTTGAAATGAATAAAAAGTTGTCCACTAGTTTTGAAATTAAAGGAAACTATTTTTGTTGGCAATATTTAGGGAATTTACATATCAACACTGAACTATAGTAAGTGGTTCTTTGACAAAACATTTTACTTATGGATATTTATAAAAGGCTAAAAAAAAAGGCAGTAAACTAAACTACTTTCCAGCTACCCCTAAAAAGACCTAGAATATAAATATAGACAGTGCCTTATTGATACCTGTAGTAAGTGTAGATATTGTAGGTAGATAGCTGTTCATGCCTCAATAGTTCAGTTCAGGTAAACAAAATATTACATTCTAAAGAACTTGTCCCAGAAATAAGGGAGGAAATAACAGAGATATCTTAACTTGTTACCAGCGGATTGAACCTGTGCATAAGTTATAGTCAGATCTAAGTCTTAGAACAGAATCATGTTGCTAAAATCAGATTATTCTTTCAGCTTATCTTAGTGTATTGCATCAGACAAATATAACTTAAAATGCAGAAGAAAAGAAAAAAGTCTGGCAACATTTGGCCTTTGAGAGTTACTCTTGACAAACTTTTACCACGGCTTGCAAACTGATGGTTCGCAAATAAACTTAACTTGCACTGATTCTTGTTTTTGTTTATGTGAAAGACCCTTTTTTAGTATAATGCAGTCAGTTATGCAACATGAGCAATGGGAGACTAGGGATATTTGAGTCATATAGGCTTTTAATGGGAACATGAGAATGTAGACATGAAATTATATCCCCAAAAAGTTGTATTTTGATAAATAGGATACTTGACATGATGACATACTACTAAAGTGTTCACAGACTATAAAAATTAAATGTAGTTTGCTTCCCACGACAGTTAGAAATTGTAGTACCTACTTATTACAACAGGTAAAAATATATTTTAAAAGATGTACATCTGTATTAGATTTAATAAGAAAACTGATTTCACTTCCGACCTTATCGTTGTCAAAATACAGATTTGCATTACTTTATATTAAATTTTATTCTGACCTAGGGTTAATTCCAATAACACTGAAATTTAGTTTGAGATTTACATTTAAATTGAGAAATTAAATATAAGTATATTTCACAAATGTTATTAATGTTATATTTTTATTCCAAAATAATTCTATTCCATACAATTATGATATTTAACATTTGCAATGTATTTCTATAAGAAGCACAAAAATGTACTCACAAAAGGAAACCATTCAATTCTTTGGTCTGCATATTTAGCTTGTCATTTTGATGCATTTCAAGTGAACAAAAATCTAGTTAGCATACACCTGTCCAGGCTGTCTTTATAAAGAATAAACCGTTTTTTTTATCCCTTGCCAGGCATTAGCCTGAATAGCCAGTGACTTCACTGTAGAAACATGTAAGTTCAGTAGGCGTATTGGGGACATTCCAATTCTGACACAATAGGTGTTCATAGCCCAGTAAATGAACTGCCCTAATAATTGGAATTTGTTTTGAGCTTTTAACACAGCCATCAGACTGGAATCAAAATATTTTTTACACAAAATGACATTAATTTTTTAGTCAGATTTTTCTACAGACTTATCTTTTTAGACATAATAACATTCCTGGCT
>JAVFBW010072264.1:0-17200 GCA_034783835.1 Mopalia ciliata
TGCTTTCTGTTGCCCTGGTGTTCGCAGAGCTAAAGGGTAACGGGAAGCAGATTTGTTTATGATGTTCTGTATTTGTGTCCGTAAAATATTGATGCTTTCCAACTGAAAAATGAATCTTCTGCCTCTCAGATACAATTTCCAAGTCTTTTAAATATCTGCCAAAATAGTAGTTTTATGGATTAATTTGAGGTGATGTAGGGTATATACACTTTTAAAGACTATTACAGTTTGTTTATTGCCAGAAGTCTTGGTAATCTCTACATTGTACTTGTAACTAGTCGCTTTAAATTTGAACAATGAAATCACACACTTTGCACAAATCAAACATTGGCAATTATTATACATGTAACATGCAGAAATATAACATTTTGGTCAAGGATACTGTACAGTAACAGTACTTATAAAACACATGTACCTTGTTTACATGAAGTGGACAGCCAACAATAAGAAACACATGGTTTTGCTTTTGAGTTTCCAGACACACATGTTAAACATAGGCTTATATTTATACTAGGTAAAAAAAGACATGTTTAGTTTATATATACACAAATAGTCCTTTTAGTGCACACCTCTTTTTATTGCAACAATTGAAAATAATAATGCATGCTTATATCTACTAGAAAGTCTACATTAATTTTTTTTTAAAAGTATCTCATGTGATATAATTTATGATATAATGCAAGATTGTCAATTAACAATTATATAGCTGCCTTAGCCGATTTCCTTAATTTTTATATTGAATTTTTTGTCTGTCATTCTACTAGTGTATTTAAGTACTCTACCTATTTGGGTCATGTGTCAGAAGAAAACTATTTTATCATTGTTTTATTCGATTTGATTTACATTGTTCTAAAAACTAAAATATAATCACAAAGATCCTGTTAATAGATGTAGTATCCTATGTGACATAAATGAAATATTTTGTTACAGGAAGCAGCAGATTTTTTATTGTGAATTGTCTGCTTCCATTCAATCTGGTCAGGGGCACTCGGCTGTGGCTTAGTGGTAACATGTGCGCTTACTATTAAACTAATTTTGCTTCGATGTAATGTTCACGGGATCGAGTCTGTCTGTTGACCATCCGGCAATCATGTTGGTGATTATTACAAGATTTCCTCCTGATTGTGAAGTGGACAATTCGTCGTCATATAAGTGTAATACCCTTGAGTATGATGTTAAGAATTCTGTCTTTACTTAGCACTGGAGGAACTATATCTTTCCAACTTAATAAAAAACACTTGCTATTGTCAATTATCATATACCTATGTGTGTCACTACTGATATGGAGTGGGATTTTCTGATTCTGTATCAACCTAGTTTGAATTCCGTATCAGTATAGTTTGAATGTTGGATCTACTTTCAGCACATAGTTGTTGGAAAACACAGCTGTCATCTAAGTGGAATACCCTTGAGGATGATGTAAAACACTAATCAATCAATTGATCAATCAAACTCTCAGTGCTTCAGAATTTTGAGTACACCATTAACCCTAGAGGCCTTTGGCTAGAGGGTGCTACATGTTTGTCCTCCACATATGTACTTATGCTAACATTACTCCGCACTGGAGAAGCATTATAACAACAAAGCAGATCAGTTTTCATGTTATGGCTATGTTAGTGTTGTAATGTACTGTCAGAGCATTAGGTAACATACTTTTTGAGTATGGTGTAAAATACCAGTAAATCCATCAACACAAGATGCATTAAAGTCCCTGTACAGGTGTTGAAGAACCAAGTTATGATTCCAGGCAGGCAGATATATCATTCTTCTTAGTTTCACAATATGGTTAAAATAATATATAAATTTTTTTATGAATATTTAGGTCAAATTTATTAAATTGTTATGACTAAAACCCATTATATGATGTATTCCATGAAAAAGATCCCGAAATAAGTATTTAACTAGATTTACATTGCTTTTAGTGATTTGTCAAGACAGATCTTATGTAGACTATTTTTGATTAATGTATATTTGGAGTATGTGTCCTGATTTGAACAGTGGTCTTGATTTGTTACCTAGCTAGATGTACATTGTGTGGTATGGTCAATGAACAATGGTCGCTCAGTAGTTTGTGTTGGCTCGCTTTTAAGGTCATTATTGAGACATGAAAAACTATTATAAATAAGGCCAGTATTTTCAGTGTAAGTGGCCTCATGAATATACATCTGTGTATTTACAGCTCAGTTAGTCCAACTACAAACTGGAGAAGTGGTTTTATATTCAGCTTTTGAATATCATTTGGATTTGGCAAAGTCTATACACATTTCTATGAGTTCTTTCAACCAAAGTGGTAGTGAAAATAAGTGGCTGATTTCCAGTCTACTTGTATGTCAAACCGGCCAGGATTTAAAGTAGTTTCATTTCCATCTCTGTAGAGCGGCTGTGGAAATGATTTTGTAGGAGGACAATATGGTAAAAAATCTCCTGATTGGTTATTATTGATCAGTGATGGAGGACGGATTGAATGCTGTTAGTCGCAGCACTGTAATAATGGGGCCATCTTGTTGAGCCGCTCTATAATGAAACATGCTCATCCAATATTGTGAAAGTTCTCATAAGCTCTATTATGATCTATATGGATGAGGAGACGAATCCGTTATCATGATGTGGTAAAGGAAATGAAGTCAGAACACCACCCCCTAAACTACAAGCCCTCTGACCTCATGTTTTCCTGCTACTCTCCTCAAGCTAACTGGACCTTCCCAATCTTCATCATGTCTTCACAGTCTTCATAGTGGGAAGAGGTTACCACCATGGGGACAGATTAACTAGGTCGCTGTGGAATTCACCAGGATAGACCAAATTTCAAAGACTGATTACCTTCGGAAAGTACCATACACTAGACTGGAAAATACTCTCAAGTGGTTTACATGAAATTCAGGATTTGAGCAAAGATTGCCAGTTCAGTAACCATGGACATGTAACTTGTCAGCTAGATCACTGGTAAAGATTAAGTCCTGCTGAATTTTGTTCACTTAATGGGATATGTAGCTACTCAATGATTTATTCCGGTTTACTGGCAAATGGATGACACATACATTACAGTACTGTGTGTTGTTTTTGGTGTTTAGATATACATGTCATGATGGACGTTTATACAAATGTGTGTCATTTAATAATTATCCAGTTACTTACAGGCAGATTATTTCATTTTTGTAAGTTAACACACACACAGTGCTGACTTCATGTTTTCAGTCATCCACCTTAGGTTTATGCCGTGTTCAAAATCTCATTCTTCATTCAGGGTTTGCCAGTCTTTAATTTTTCTGACATTTGAAGAACTGTGAATTTATCAATATTTGCAGGATTTGTTCTTTTATTGATTTTCTCATTATTTCACTTTTGACAAAGCTTCTGATCTGATTTTCTAGAGCTATAAATATATGATTGATAATACAGAGATATGGAAAAACAGGGAAAATTGAAGTAAAGCAACCTACATATACTGTGTGTCCAGGAATAATAGTGATTGGCTTGAACAGACAGACCTTTAAATGTGTTTTTCAAATGATCAGAAAGGGTTTGCCAAAGCAACAGAAATACTGTATACATTGGTTCTCTGCACTATTTTGTAAATTTAATAAATTATTCTTGTACATGTACACACAAATTGATTTGTTCTCGCTTGGGGAGAATATCTTGACGTGATGGAATTGGGGTGCCTTAAAACCCACTACTTTTCTGTTATTACTTTTTTTTTACATTTTATCAGTCCTCTGGTTGATGGCAGTATAATTAAAGTATATTAGAGCTATGGCGGAACATTAATTTTGAATTCGAGCGAATACTTATCAATTAATCAATCTAGATTTTTTCTATATAAAGATACCTGTAATTAATCCTGACAACCTACTGCAATGAAAGTCAACTTTCTTTTTGTCTTTATAGCTTTCCTGTTGTATTACGAGGTGTTGATTTTTTCTTCGTTTAGATTGACTATCCCGACGTCCATGTGATGAAAGCCGGTCCTCGTCCTCTAAATGCCGCCACTATGGATCACCTGATTATGTTACAACAGGAAGACACTAACATGCGGGTTCGGCGAATGAATTCTGATGGATGTACTGATCAACTGCAGGTAAACCATTCAAAAAATTAACAAAATATAGCTATGTATTGTACTTTTTGTTTTAGCAATAGTATAAATGTAAGAAGTGGATAAATTTATATGAATCCGGCTTTATGTGGAAATCCCCTCCAATTTCATCCATGACAAATTCTTGCTTTTATTGCTTGTTATGATAATATAACAGCATGTTATCTAACAAATTTATGTTTTCTGACAAACTTTGATGCTTTCTAACTGAAAAATTCATCTGCCTCTTAAACACAAATTTAAAGTCTTTTAAATAGTTTCTTAAATAGTCATTTTATGGATGAATTTGAGTTGAGGGTATCAGAATTGCATGAGATAATAATTTTTGTTTTATTCTGTCAATTAAATGCTATAATTTTATCTTTTAAACTTTTGAAGTTAAATTTATTTTTTTAGAATTTTGTAACCGTCGACTTATTTGCCTAATTCTTGTAACTTCTATCTATTGAAGTATAAAATGTAATTGAAACTCACCCACCATTTATAATTATCTACTTATTGATATATGTAAATAACTTACTTCCTTACAGTTTCCAAGAGCAGGAAATATTAATTTGGTTATGACCCAGTTGGCAGCATATTTTGAATCTCAAATATTCCTTGGCTGCGACCCAAGTGAAGCAGGTCAGCTGAGTACAGGCGATGGTCTCCAGATTGGCTCTCTTGATTAATTGAGATTGATGCAATTATGAGCACACTTATCTTTTTTTGTATGATTTGAATATAAATGGAACCTAAAATTAACTATTGTTTTGTGATTTGTTTTGCCAAAATTTTAACAGTTACAATGTTGTGTATTTCAAACTCTTGGATGATGCATTGAAGCCCAATTTGACAGTGTTTGAAATTGGAAAGATTGGATCAACAATTTTGATGTTTATAATTGCATATGTCTTGATATAGTTTTTTTGTTTACTTCAGTATCAACAAGATGTAGCAGGACTGTTTCCAAGAGACCCTTTTTTACGAAACGAGCAATATTTTAAACGGAGTTCTCGAGCTAGCGACACCTCCAGTGCTTATAGTGGTTCAGATATGATGCAGTCGTCAATTGATGACCAAGATAATGGGGATATGGACTATAGTGGATTAGTGGAAAGTACCGTTGATTCGGACGAGGAAGAAGGCTATGCTGAATCGACAGAGGTTTGTTTTTAAGCCTATAGACTTTCATTTTTTTAATTTTTTTTATTTACCAATTTTTGAAAAGCTGATAGTTGGCAGGGGTTTCAAGTTGAAAACATTCTCTTTCAGCTAATGGGCAAAACGTAGCTAAAATGATGTAGCATCTTGACAGGCCTTGTAATTGTCTAGTATAACTATTGTTTATTTACCAATATCGTTAATATTAGTTTACCAAACACTAATAGAACAAGGATGATGTGAAGCCCCTGTCATATGATATGAGTGTGATGATTTCAAAGAACGTCGTAAAAACAAATAAAAATAAAATTGAACAAACCATTTGGAATAGTTTTATGCATTCATGTATATGTTTAGAAGGGGCTGTGGTCATAATAGAATCGTTAATAACTCATTTGAATGGAAATTAACTGTCAAACTTGTTAATTTGAATGTTTTTATCAGTCAGTAATAGACTGTACATGAACAACTGTTATAATTGGGGGGATATTGACAAGGCAAACATCAACAGATATTGAAAAAAAAACTTATTTCAAATGTTGGAACTTAACACTTTTCATAATTGTTACTTGATAACATACATGTCGGACATGTAGCAACGATTGTGGTAATCTGATGAAGCAGTGGCATTTTTTCAACTGGCTGTAGTGTACAAATACTAGAATTAAACTGAGAATTCCTGTTGTCCTGAACAGTTCTTATACAGCCTCCTAAAATCCATCCCCAATTTTGGCTTGATTCCTGGACAGAATGCTGATAATTGAGATACTCTGGAATGTATCATGTATTTATTGTTTGTATGAAGTCAATAAAGAACTGGCGGATAAGTTCCTGATGTTGGGGACATGGTCACTACCTGTTATTGACTTAATTGAGGGCTGGTCAATAACACAGAGCCCAGCTCATAAACCTTCCCAAATCAATATCTCTCACTTCCTCCTTGGCTCTCTCCCTCTCAATCTTAGAGCCAACACTTCCAATACACTATAGCTGTCGTTTTGTCAATTTACTTGAGCCACGTTAGGGGGACCGTGTTAAGGTTGGAATTATTCAGGCCTTTGGATTTGAAGAATATCTGTGCAATTATTAAGTATTAACTAATGAGCCAAGTAAATAATAGCACCTTTTGGACTAGCTAGTCATTTTTATTATTAAATATTACCTATGAACATGTTTTTATAAAGATATCAAAATGTTGGTATAAAGTAGGCAGTATTTAGGCTGTTTGATTTTACCTATATCTTTTTATGTAAAATAAATATATATTAAACAAGTATTATGGGGAAAAACCAGGAATGATTTATGAAAAAGTAGTGTTGTCCTTATTATAGCGATAACCACCGTGCCCAGTATGAATCAGATTTCAAATCCCTCCGCCTAATAGACCTACAGGAAGACTGCCTTCAGCTTTCTTCCTGCTCTAAACTCCATTATAAATACCCTGGTGATTGTATGAATATAGAAAACAGGACAGCATTACCACAGCTATTATAGCATCATTCTAATGCTTTATTATTACTAATTTACTTTTCTATATAACATTTTAAAATGTCTTGTTTTGTAATAAACTTAAGTTTCAAATAGCTTTTGTTATTATTGTACAGTTCTAAATACCAGACGAATTCAACTTTGAGGAAAAATGTTAAAACTTTCAAAGATATTTTAGGAGTTAATTTTGTAATTAATTGAAATGTTACAGATGGTGTGGGTTTACTAGGTTTCTTAAAGTTTCCAACCAACGTTGTCTTGATAAGTAAAATATTCTTGAGTAGGGACTCAATTCAAACAAAAGAACAATCTTTTATCATTTCATTGTGGTCAGTTATGCCTCAACTTCTTGGAATCTTTATGTTCCACTAGCCTACCATAGCATCATCATTGAAAATATAAGCCCAGAGCTAAAGACCCAATGAAATTAAAAAAATAATAATAACAAATCGAATAAAACTTGCATATGTTTGAAATTGACAGTACATGTAGTCTGTTGCCCTTATCCTCAGGGAATCAGATTTTCAGGATGTTTACACTAGCTAGTACTGGCACTGTTGTTACTGAGAAACACTTAATATAAAGACCAGGAGGTCAATCTCTCTTGATTAAGCATGATTTGAGAGAAAAGATAAAATCCTGACATTTAATTGTTAAATTTAGATTTTAATTTTCCCTTCCTTTAATTTGAGTGGAATTTTAGAGAACAATAGCCATCAGTGATGTAGTTCACACATTTATTTATAAACACATCCTGTACTAATGTGTGAAACTGAAGCATTATACTTCTGTTTGAATTAAGCCCACCTTTGTGAAACTACCTGGTCTGAAATCTAACATTTTGTATTGTTTATAGTTATGTAAATTAATAAAAGTGGCATTCATTCTGTACAAGTTTTCAACATCAAATTTCTTTTCATCATGACTACATGTAAGTGGAGGAGATGTAATGGAGCGATATGTTTCAAATGGCAACATCCTGTTTATTGTCTCGTTATGAAATATAAAGGAGGTATTGTCTGCCTATGTCTGATTTAACAATACAAACTACTTGTATGCTTACTTTAATGAAATGGCGCTATAAATTGTCAGTTATTGAAACTTTCTTAGCGGAGGGTTGAGAGCTAGCTCTCTGTTGCCCCTAAAGTTAATGGGCAACATGAAGCCAATCTGTTTGTGATGATTTTGTATTACATCTTGATATTTTCTTGTCTTGTCTTAGTTTATTGCCAGTGGTGTCAAGTGGTTTCTTTCACCCATTCAGCTGAAAGGCTGTCATATGAGTGAAATACCCTTAAGTACAGTTTTTAACCTCAATCACACAAACCAAACAAACTTCATTTTTAAACAAAAATAAATATAGGTATATCAATAAATTGACTTTGGACATGCCACAGCCTCGCTGAAATACCACTGGTGTAAAGAAACTGATAATTCAATCAATCAAGCTAACTTCATTTAATTTAACTAAAGACCTCGGAGTGAAAATTCATGTTCAAATTCTAATTTTTTTTATTGTTTTAAATTGAGGATTATTGTTTAGGGGGTATGATAAATAATGTATGTTTGGAAAAATAAAACTACATCTATTGGATAAAGGTTTTCATTTAAGACTATTATAATGACTGCTCAATATTATGAACAGGTACAAATGGTTAACCTCAATACTCTATTTGGTTTAATATGAAATTGGTAGTAGTAAGTGGGGTATATTTAGCATAAAGAAATCAAAAGGTGCAATCTGAAAATTTCTGAGGAAAAATGTAGCATCTATGTTACAACTTTGTGGAAAATCTTGATTCACATGAATTTGTGAATTACCATCTGGTTTAACGATTCAGTTATTGATTTCTCCACAGCTAGATCCAATCTTTCCCTTTGTCTGATATTATTCAATAACACATAACTAACATGTCACAAGTGAAAAAACACAAAAATGTATTCTTATCGAGAAAAATGTTTAACGGTCATTATCCTTAAATGATTAGTCATAATTACATATTAATATATATTGAATATATTATCTCTGGAATTCCCTAACATACAGTACTTTTTTCTCGTATTAGGATGTGATCAATCTACAAATATCTTACTTATTGGTCAATGTATGTGTATTAACATACACAATAACATAGCTTATCCCTTCACTACAATAACTCTATTGATAAATCATAAGTATAAATGTAAACATTCATTAGGGATGGTTTGTGTGACACACTGACATCAAATTGCAAAACAGTCTCTTAAGTAAACATACAAATCCTCTGACTGCTCATGAATATCCTATATGTTGACATCAACCAGGTGGTAGCTGTCTGTTTCAAGTAACCTGGATTTATTTGCTTAATTTATTTTTAATGAAACAAAGAAACTTAAAATCCAATTGTGATTTTTGTTAAATTGTATTTTTAACACCCAGCTGTTTATCTTGTACACAGTGGTATTGACAACTCTGTTACATGTATCTTAATGAAACCAAGTACATGTAACTATTTTGTTGTTAAAAGCGACAAATTATTTCACTAAAATCTGATCGTTGATAATATTAAATTATGTTGTAAAATTATCGATGCGTAGTTGTGGCAATAGCATACATGTATTAAATATTTCTCCTCATACTGAATTTGGCGGGCGGTTGGAAGGAGCTTCATGTTGCCCTGTGCTCTCAGAGCTAAAGGGCAACAGGAAGTCAATCTGTTTGTGGTGTCTGTATCGCGTCCTGTTGCCGTCCTCCTGTATTTGTACCGTCCTATCTTTGTTTGTTGCCCGTGTTGAGGGTGGTTTCCTTCACCCATTGGGCTGGCACGTCGTCATATAAGTGAAATCCCCTTGAGTACAACGTTAAACCCCAGTCAAACAAACAAACATACTAAATATGGAAAGTTTGATTCTATGATTTTGTTTTTTTATGATTTCACATGTGATAAAACCTCACAGCCAATAATAGAAAGCAGTTGATCTGATGACTTAATATGGAGTCTGTTTGTTTTGATGCATGCAATTGCTTTTGTACACCTTAGCACACCTACAAACATTATAAAAGGGTTATTAACTACACACCTGGATGTGAAGAACACCCTCAATAATGCCACCCAAGTATTAAGATATCATTCCAAAAAATTAACTTAACTTTTAAGGTGAAGAAATTTGTTTTTGTTAATGTTACCTTTTAAACAACACACAAACTAAATATTTGTAACCAAATTTTATTTGTTTTGTGTTCAGGTGAGTATAATACCAATGAAGTTTTTTATAGGTAATAAATCAGGTGTGTGAAATACACTCCTGTACAGGTCTTAGGCATGCTTTTTTCTGCACACCTTTTATGGAAATGACTGGCTGGATATGCATATATCGATATGATTTATAATTGGTTTGCTTTGTTCTTATGCATACTTATTGTTATATATGTACAGATTTGTTTTTATACTGAGAAATGTGGACTTTTTGGTCTTATCTTTGTCCTGCTGTTTTCAGTCTGTTCGGGACGCAGTGCGAGAATGCCTGGAGAAGGAGGCAGCTGATAGGACTGAAGATGATATTGAAATACTCTTAGAATTCATGCAGCATTTTCCTGTAAGTAAAATTGTTTCTAATATACAGTATGTTAACAGTGGCTAAGAGGCCAACATTTTATTAAACTATAAGACACAAAGATTCTCCATAGAATAACTACACTGTCTATTGCTAAATTACTGTTTCTACATTTTGAAAAAAATGCTTCTCCGAAGCACATGTCACTTTTCATTCGCACTTTCAATTTTGTGTAGCAAAAGGTTCCATGTATTCCGCCAAGGAATGACCAGGAGTAACAATTTTGTGGTCAAGATTTTTATGAAAACTGCTAAATTAAATACTTGTAACTATGGAGACAATAGAAATGTCACACAATTTAGTGTGAGTTCAAGATAAAGTATTGACTTAATAGAGGTATAAGTTTGTCTAATTTTATATAACAGGCATTTGCTAACATGACGCTGGCGACTCGCCGAGCCTTGTGTGCCGTTATGGTGTACGCTGTGGTCGACAAGGCTGGCCAGGTGGTGATGAATGATGGTGAGGAGCTGGACTCATGGTCTGTCATTCTAAACGGCCTGGTAGAAATCACACGACCCGACTCTGTCATAGAACAACTACACATGGGTGACAGGTAAGACCACTCCCACTTCCTGTACCCCTACAGGCTTATTAACAACAACAAACAATGTTTAATTAAAAGACCTCGAGTTGTCATCATGCAATTAACTGTCACAACAATTTCTTGAGCAAAAAGTCAACAAACCAAAAACATTTGGTATAAAATTAATTATGATATTTATATGGTATCTGTTTAATTTGGTGTCACTTTTGAAATCTTTAAAATATACATTATAATATAATTTAAACAAAAAGATATTATGCTTTGACTAGTTTGTTCTTCCTATGTACAAGTGGGATTCCTTTGTTTTTAAATATTTATTTAGAAGCAGAAACAATGTACATCCATAAGTAAAAATATTTGTTACCACTTAAAAATCAATTTACAACTTATGGCATTAAATTAAACGGAATTAAATTAATCTCACTGACAAATTGTCAGCTTAGTATCAAACAGGTTGTAGGCACTTTTTCATTTATCCAAAAAATATTGAATGCTGTATAGCCTTAAATTACTTATCGGGTACTTCATTATACAGAATAAAAGCAGCTCAGTTGTAGATAGACTGTGATATATGTAATCCTTTTATTGTCACTGCAGGCTCCATTAGTTCTATAATTAATATAAAATTATGAAATTGAGAGGGGGTGTTTGTATCAGTGTGACAATCAGTCTGACAGTGTGGGCATTACTGAGACCTTATGACCACCTGTAGACTTAACAGATTCCCTTCCAATCCAGACCAACCCTTGCCCACTGACAAACACTTGGTCTTTGTTTTTGCCACCTTAATCTACACAGGTGTCCAGCTTGGCTAATGGATTAGTCTAATCCAGCTGTTAGCAGCCCTAATACAAAATCAATGGCAGTGATTGACAAGGCAACCATTTGTGGCTGATATGTATGTGTATGGTGTACATTTCCTAAACTCCTGGACATTCTACAGAATTTAGCAAATACATGTAGAGATACAGTTTTACATGTAACTTGTATATAACCATTTAAAACCCTGTTCTTGACCGATACATTCATGGACTCTGGATGCCTTTGGCTTAGGACCAAGATTGACCAGTTCATTTCGTCCTGTGCTACATATTTCTATGTATAGCAAGCACTTGCTACCAAATCTATTCATAGTGCTTTCTGATGCTCATCACGCATCTGCCTTTAAATGATATTGGCTGGATATTTCAGTAGACAAAAATTAATTTGACAGTATGGTCTTAATTTATTAGGAGGACTTTATTTAGATGTAATTATGATCAGAGCTGACAAGGGTTATTCCAGTGACGTAACAGAACACAATTTACTGTAAGCTGGTAGTGTAAAGTCCCAGAGCTTCCTCGTCATATCCTACCTCTTCAGTGGTATTATTTATGGCTACATGACCGCATTGTCAACTAGACACGTTAGCAGGCTGCTAAAAATAGGACATTTTTAAATAGAAATTGATAGTTCTTGGATATTCATTTCTTCATAAATACAGGATTTGCATCTGACATGTTCTTGGGGTTGATGGGAGCAAACTGACTAGAGCTGGTCATCATTCAACATTTTATTTGTAAACAAGTGGGATTCTTTTCTCACTTCAAGTTTAAATTGTCAAAGTGAAAGAAAGATCGCTCCAGCTTATGTTGGTTTTACAGGTTTTTTTTTCTGAAACCCCCAGTGATCATGCAGAAAACCGACATTGACAGTTCACATATGGACTTTTTCACCAGGCTTAATATTTGTTATTTGCTAAGAGTTGAATAAGAAGAAATCAAGAATTCCCCATCATGGTTGTGTCTGTTGATTATCCGTCATTTGTGGGTGTTACTGATAACGTGGATATGTTTTCCTTACTTCCCCCTAGCTTTGGAATCACACCCACCATGGAGAAGTTATATCATCGTGGAGTGATGAGAACCATGGTTGATGATTGTCAGTTTGTCTGTATAGCCCAGGCTGATTACTACAAAATTCTTCACCAGGTTAGTGCCACAAGCTCTATTTTAATCATTCAGATTTCCTGTTAAAAATTTTAATTTATCTTTCAAATACAAGCTGTATTTGCTCCCTAGGCGACAATTTTCTTGTAACTGATTTTACCTTTATTACAAAAGACTTTCAGGCAAACCTAATTTATGGTACCAATTTGAAGTCACCTTAAGTCATTTAGTGTGGTACCAAGTATGAATGGCCATTGGAATGCCTGACACATTTTCCTCTTGACTTTATTAGGATCAATAGACCCATGAAAACTGTTTAATCTCTGTTTTATATAATGTTGATAAGCATAACTTTGATTAACATGGTGGATAAGAGCAAACAAATTGCTTATATCCTGCACTATATAGTAATGTAGTTTATTAATTGGATGTCATCAGTATTTGTCCCAACAGACATAGTACTTTAATTGCAATAATATTATTATTGGCAGATGAGCAACACCAAGTTATATCATGCTAAGCTTTGTATAAAGCTTATCTAATCACTGCTTTCTCTGAACATGGGTATCAATTTTGTTACTCTGTATAAGTTGTTATCTGTAAAACTTTTTACTGATAAATTAAAGATGTCTAAGTTTGTTAAGATACCTGATCACTTGATATCCAGTATACTGCTACATATCAATCAGCAGACAAGATACATGCATTGAGATTATAAATTGTTAACCCGTTATCATATATATGCCACAGAGCATCTCTCAATGTTATATAACCTTTATCAGTTTAATTAATAAATGTTTTGTTGTTTTATGAAAATTGCTACCAGCCTGAGCATGTAATGTTCTTGTTGTATTTGATACAGCTAGAGAACGCTTAATGTATTGGGG
Source organism: Mopalia ciliata (assembly GCA_034783835.1). Classification (NCBI taxonomy): domain Eukaryota; kingdom Metazoa; phylum Mollusca; class Polyplacophora; order Chitonida; family Mopaliidae; genus Mopalia; species Mopalia ciliata. Next base: position 13,684 of record JAVFBW010072264.1, read on the forward strand.
TTTTTTTTTAATGTAGCCACATGTCAACAGCTTCCCACCCAGATTATTTCGTGGGAAAGTGTGACAATGAAGTGTCAGACATGATAATTTTTCAATTCCTCTTGTGACGTTTTTGTGTCTCTACGTTTCCTGTGATGTCAAGTCAAATAGCTTGTGTGGAAGAAGAAAAAAAATGAAACGTGTTACTGTATAAACACTATTCTTTCGTCTGGAAAATTATACTCTCAACTTTTTCAAAATAATTATCAGACAGCCCTATAATAAGTGTAGTTTTCTCTTTGTAAAATTTTGGATTACAGTTTGATATTTAATGTGGATTTTAAAAATATTTCTGTCAGGAAAAAACCCCCAGGTTTTTAGAGTATTTATTTGAAACTCATTTTTTTATTCCCCGCTGATAGGGTGAAGAAAATACAAAGAAACATGAAGAAGATGGCAAGGTTGTCATGGTAACAGAACATCGTGTATTAGACGGCGGAAATAGGAGAGGTCACATCGTTATACGGGTAAGATAAAAAAGATTAGAGTGTTGAGGTAAAAGGTGTCACTCAAAGTGTTATGTAACAATCAATCACTGTCAGCTGAGATGATGTGGAAGTTGGCCATTTTAATCTATTTTCAGTGTAGGAATAACTTTCAGCAATTAGTTTGATTTTTTTCAGCAGTAGTTGGAATTATTGTCTGGAAAATAATTTATTTATTGAGAATAAAATAAAACTGCTTTCATTTAATTTGGCATATGATTTTTTTTCTTCTTTTTTTTCTTCTTTTTTACATGACAAAAAACCTAAGAAAACTAAAAGAAAATTCACTACAGTTAATTGCTATTAAATTTTGTCAGGGAAAAAGCGTTTTTGTTTATTGAAATGGGGGCTTTGCATTTCATAAACTGGTGTTTCCATTATTTGCTGTACTATTTATTCTGATGAACATGTTGTTGTTGTGTTAAGGGTACCCCAGACAGATTGATGCAGCATTTAGTCGAGGACCATTCGGTGATAGATCCCACCTATGTGGAGGACTTCCTACTGTCCTGTAGGACCTTCCTTCACTCCCCACAGGAGCTGGCCTCCAAACTTCTACACTGGTTCCAAGACCCTATGCTCAGATCAAAGGTAGGAAAACCAATCTACTAAACAATGATGATGCCCATGATTTTAATATTTTGCAGATCAGAAAAATTTGATATTTACATTTTTGTCTTAGACACCATGACTTTACGAAGTTGCAAGTTTGCCGTGGTCAAATAATGTGCGATACCAAGGAATTAGATAATACACAATGTGAATTTTTAGTTAGATTCTGGTGTGTGACTGTATATTAACTCTGTAGAGGCAAGCACATTATCTTTCTCTTCAATACATATATTAATGTATGTTAATCCATTTTCACTCTTATATAAGATAAGTTTTGAGTGGCCTTAGTTATGTTTTCCATATAAACACTTATGTTTTGAAGAAAACTGTCCACTTAACTTTGATTATGACATTTTGTATTAACCATTTTATTGCTGTATTTACCAGGTTACACGGGTAGTGCTATTGTGGGTTAATAACCACTTTAATGACTTTGAGACTGACGCCTCCATGTGTGATTTCTTAGAGAAATTTGAACAACTTCTGGAAGGAGAGGTAAGGGCCAGTTAGCTGTCTGTAATTTATAGTGATTGAATAAGAAACCTGTTAATAACATTTTTGTTAATTCGTGTATCAAATTTGACGGTAATTTTGTGTTGTATTTTAGGTTATTTTCCCATACATTTTATGGTGTTTCAGCCAGTTTTGCTCTAAATCAAATGTTGTATGTCTATTTTGAGAAAACAGTTTGTACTATGTTAAATGATGTTTTTACCTCACTTCGTAATTAGTATGGACATAAGACATGACATTTGATAATGGATATTTAGTTCTCTTTATTATGTGTAATTCGTAAACCAATACATTATGTTATTTCTTAAGCCTGCTGTGCTTCCATCTGCCTAGCCAGATCTCTAGCATTTACATGTTTGCTTTTTTCTTATCTAACAGAGAATGGGGGGCCAGTTGAGGTTGCTTAACATAGCATGTGCTGCAAAGGCTCGGGCAAGGACCGTTACGTTAACGAGAGCTACCCGAGAGGAAATCATGCACTTTTCAATCCTGGGTGGCTTGGAGCGTGGCTGCGGCATTTTTGTGACGCAGGTTGAGAAAGGCTCCAAAGCTTACGAGGCTGGGCTTAAACGTGGAGATCAGGTAAGATGACAGAAATACCTGTGGAGGTGGTTTAACACGGGCCATATGATCACAGTAAACAAGAGAGTGGGTGTAGTCTCTCAGACATGGGAGTTCCACATGTTTTACCTTTGATATCTCACTGTGTGTATTCAGTTTCCAGTGAGATTTGCCAGTGTACATGTTTACACCTAAAACCAACATATATCTACATTTTGAACTGAAGGGTGGTTTGTGAAGGTTTTTGTCTCCAGGATGCATTTTGCAGAATCTCAGAAGGGATTATTTTGTGAGGCACCTTGAACCATATGTTACGTCATTAAGAGTGCTGCCCTTGAATCTGTCGTTAATGATTTGGGGGAGAGGTTGCTTTCACTTCTTAGACTGACTTGCCATTGTATCGGTAAAGAAGCCTTGCATACATCATAAAACATAAAGCAACCAAAAATATTATCTACAAATTGTCATGGTCTGAAGCATTTGTTTGTATTTTTAATTTGTATTAAACGTTAAAAGTTTGACAAAAAACAAATGCATCATAAACCCCAATCTGAAGGTAAACAAATAAACAACAACTCACTTGATGTACATGTACATGCTGAGTATGTCTCTCTGTACATATTGTCTGTGTTTTGTAATCAATAACTGCTGTGTGGATGTTACACCGCTCTCCAGATTCTTTCTACTCTAAATTGGCAGGAATTCAAGTCACTCTGATATAATAACACATGCAGTAATTCTAAAACACTACATGAAATGTTAAAGGTGAACAAAAGGAGTCCACCTGTTAACAAACACGGTTTCTTAACAGGATTCTGTTATGGAGGGCAGGTGGGATGGGAAACTGCATATTTTTTTAACGGAATACCTGCTGTGTTTGATATTTATCAGATACTCTTCTTATGTTTTGGGTTTTTGCCCAATGTCAAGCCAGTCTGACTGTTCTTCAAGTTAAACATTGATCAGTGTTTTATTGACCTTATTCACCGGCCTGACAGAAAACATTTTGCTCTTTCTCATCTTATGAGATCATTAGTTTGATTAAAGATTCAACTTTTTTTGAGTTCCAATTTTTTATTATCCATTTTTCATTTGTTCAAAAATTAACCTGAATCCAGCTGTGAAGAATGTCTGTTCCATATATTTTTTTTTTAAACTTATAAAAGAAACTTGGATTATAGAATGCTTCTTTACATGTTATTTACATAGTTATTTAATATTTTTCTTTTGTTTGTCCTCTAGATTTTAGAAGTAAATGGGGTGAATTTTGAAACCATTTCTCACACAAAAGCATTGGAAGTTCTAAG
>JAVFBW010072374.1:0-17199 GCA_034783835.1 Mopalia ciliata
GTGGATGAATAAACTTATGTGTGGATGAATAAACTTATGTGTGGATGAATAAACTTATGTGTGGATGAATAAACTTATGTGTGGATGAATAAACTTAAGGTAAAGCAATACTTTAAACCAACTAAAGCCTCCCATTGTCCCTTGGAGAAAGAAACATTTGAAATAATAAAGTTCACATTTTATAAATTTTATTTGAAATCATAAAACGTTCAGCAAAATGGTGTTCATGTACCTAAAATTATGATTGAAAATTCGCTAAGTTTTCCAAACGGCACCACAAAAATCAATTCTGACGTGACTTCGACCAACAATGGTTTAAACTTTACACCCCTTTGAACAACTGACCCAAATGACATCAGTATAAAAAGACATTCGTGTCGCGTCATAAATACATTGTCATCTAATATTAATTGTATATTAGATGACGTTGCGTTACAATGGATTTATATTGTTACGTGACATTATAACTCTTTATCACCCAAGGTCATTTTTGTATATCTTTGTGACATAATTTTAAACACACACACATAACCACATGAGCGCGTACACGCCCTTTTGGAAGAATCTAATTGGCTCCTTTGCTGACATTTTAAGATTCTAAATAATGATTTATGATCATCCCAATAAATCTGGTTTGATTTATACGCCGCTTTACAGATACATATCATAATCAGACGGTAAATATATGTCTGTGTCACAATTTGGTTACTATCGTTGTATTACTACAGGCGGTTTGATGCATCTTCCTGTTGCCCTGGTGCTCCCAGATCTAAAGGTGGAGCACGTAACCGGTTTGTTTGTTTTGTATTTGTATTACGTCCTTAGATCGTCCTGTCTTGACTTTGTTTGTTGCCATTGAAGTCGAAGGTATATTGATTGACCGAGTGAGCCATGACGCAGTCATATAGTGCGTGGAATAAACTTAAGCACACAGCGTTAACCCCCAATCAAACACACAAATGAACAATCTATGAAAAATGTCCTTACTTAGATCTCAGGTAACCAATTATATATTTGTTTCAAATCGTTTCTGCATTCTGGTTGCCTATTTCTCTGTGTATAATATCTATGATATTAGCTCATTACATTTAATCAAGTATTGACTTTGTTCAATGAAATAATTATAAGATACTTGTTTGCATTCGGATCATCTCAGTGGATTTGATTGGATGGCAAACAATACTCTACGGGGAAAGGATGTGTATTTGTTCCCCACACAATCAAAATTATCATTAATTCTATTTCCTTTGTTATATAACCACAGTGTCGTGCAGGTAATTTGTTTAATTGGAGCTCCAGATTAGGATAACAACTTAGTATGTAGTATTAGTATAAAATCAATACAATTTATCAATTAGATGTTGACAAATAAACCATTATCGTCAGTGAGCAAGTTTAAGGGAAAAAAAGCTTGTGTCCAATGAAACTAACCAACCATAGAGCTAGAAAGGATTGATGAACGAAAGCAACATCCAATGAACGCACTGGGACATGTGTCACTCTGAACATAGCTGTCAACAAATTCTACCAGATATACTGCCATGCCATCTGCATGCTGACCGGTTGTCAACGATTAACTTCTGACACCTGATGGCCACAAATCTGCATTTGTATTTGTTGTCTATTAGGACATATCTACAGTTGGGTAATGTTTCTAAATTATGACACCGTTTACAAAGATTCCCAATGGGATTAATAGTCAAATAGATACATGCGACAAACCTGATAACATCGAGCGTGTTAAGGTGTGTGTTTAGAGTGTCAACATCTGCTGCAGTCCCGTTCATCTGTTCATCAGCAACTTTCAAGCTGAAATTTTGGTAAAATTACCCTTAACCAGGAAAGGCGTATCTCTTCGTTTGAGAATTTGACAACATTAAGACTTGTCACAAGCCCATGTGATTCCAATGAGTTATTCCCGCTAATGTACATTAGATTCCGGCTGTGAACGATGAGAAATTCCCAGACTTCCCATCAACATAGAACGGTTGTGTGATACTCTATGTTTGCAGTGTTCTGACAACTGTAAAACTATACATTTTGTGGCAGAGCAAATTGATCTTGCATATATGTTACAGGATATGCCTGTATAGAGGATTAAAATCACAAAAAGTTCGACGTCTTTGTACATTTGACCGGTAACGTAACATCAATCGTATTATATATATTTGTACCTTAACTCTTACCTCACTGACATTGGCAGTGCTTTCGTTTTCAGCGGAAAGCAAGACTATAAGAAGACGGTTTATAATTCGGCCGGAGAACCTCCATTATGGGAATCTGCCTTAGACTACTGTTCAATGGAATACTATATATTCTGGTAAGTTATTATGTTAAGTATCTCATTTGAATGATTACTGCATGGGATTCAAGGGGAAAAAAAACTTTACTAGAGGGAAAACATGTAAAACACGAAGGCATGGTCTTAAATTCGTTTTTGAAAATGGCCAAAATTTAAATAAACTAATTAATGTTCTGGGAATTGAAAGCGATGGCATCTTATTATTACATTTCTGAATAATGCATGCACATTTAAACCAAGTTATTATTGTCAGCGTTTAAATCGGGATAGGCCTACAGGTTTTTACCGTGGAAAGATTGCTCTTACGTCTTTCTTTAAAGCCTTATACTCTACCTTAACTAAACTAACTGAAACATTGCTACACATGCTAAAAAATAATAAACTAATGTAATCCGGAGAGCGGCGCTATTTTAGGTTTGTTTTATATTTGTATTATCAACATTGCCTTTTAAGGGTATTTACTTGCATGACGACATTCCCGGTAAAATGCAGTCACTTAAGACCGTATTGTGATTTTTTTTGTTCTTGCAATATTTACTAATATTGATATGACGAGAGGCCAATCACTACTAGTTCCGCCAACTTAAATACGTGGAAAGCAGTCCATGCCGGAATCGCTTCGTGTGGCCCCTCATGTACCTGATGTTGACTGGCGGTCTCAAATATATGAGAGCTGTACGTCGAAAGCTAATCAGTAGCCGACACGCTAAACAATGTGCAACTGAGGCGGTTAAGAAACAACCTATTCTGATTGCCATACAAACCTTTAGGGAGTAAAAATTTCATTTTAAATAAAATATACTGAAAATAGTCAAAGCACTTCTATACGTTGTACCAGAAGTCCAGTTGTTTATAGACGTCCGGTTATACCCATTATGACATTCCCCCTGGGTGTTCCGATCCTTTAAACCATTTACTTTACGTTCAAGTCATGCGGGAAGTAAATCTGCCGCGAATGGTAATTAGACAGATTTCCTTGATTTATCAAACTGGATGGATCAAATAGGTACTTAGAATAAAAGAAATACAAAAAATGGAAAACAATAGAAAAGGTAAATAGCATACAATAGTATTTCAAGCAAACATAGTTTTAAAGAGAGTTGCAATTATGTATATAGCACTGCATTTATAAAAAACGAAAAAATGAATAAATAAAAAAAATATATATTCTTATGTTTTCCACTCACATTCATGCTATCTTACAACTGTTATAAATACATAACGCACATATTGCGTGACAAGAGACTTTATTCACGAAAGTTGCTTGCATGTGAAATGAAAATTCTACCATTATTTATTCATTTATTAACCAATATGGTAGTTTGGTTATCAAAGAGCGGCAGTGGCAGGCGTTCTTTATTCAAACATAAATCTGTATTGCTTCAAGAAATACATGCTTTTGTCTAAACCATCGACAACGTATATAATGTATTGAGAATGGGTAGTGCCAGGCTGTTCTGCGGGAGGATGAATGACGGTCAGACGTGATATTGAAGATTGAGGGTAAAATTGACAATCCTATAGCTGCCACAGAATATAAATTGTTAACAAAAAAACTCTCCTATGAGTCACACAATATGCAAATTTGAATAATTAACTCGGGCATGTATAATTCTCTGAATGAAGCTCCAGTTTCGATAGTTTTCTCTTGGCCTCAGGTCTCAGAGAGCCCGTTGGTCGTGATCCCGTGGTTAGCTTAACAGAATATTGACAATTGGCCTATGTATAATGTACTGCTAGCTTGTTTGAGACCTTAAGGGGACTTGAGGTACTTGTATTTGACGGTGACACGAGGTGACTCCAAAACGCGAGAGAGGTCGTTACAAGGTTTCTCGTTCTCCAATATGCTTAAATTAGGCAGAGACGATAGTCCGTCGTCAGATAAGTAAAGTATGGGTATGGCTTTAAACCATAATCAAACAAAAATTCTACATCGGTTTTGGCCGGACAGCACCATGCTAGAAGCCGTCTTAATAATTTTCATTCCTTCTCAGTGTAGTATACTTCCATCGTTTTATTCAAGAATTGGACTGATAGCCGCCATATCCAGGCTTTATATGACCTGAACACAGGCACACAAATTATCAATGTCATTCTCTGACTAAATCTTATTAGAGTTTATTTAGGTAGATTTGACATTTAACAAAAATTTAAATTAGCATATTGGTTTACCTGTAAATCAAATGTTTTATATTACTGCCATAAAATAAATCAATAAACGCCGATAAATTTACGATTTTACTATAAAACACCTTTACTTGTATATGTCTAATATTACATTGTAAAACTGACTGTAGGTACTCTTTGATAGCCTGAATAAATGTAGAGAACTAACATATTTCAACAATCTGCCCACATAAACGATTAATGTAATTATGTTGTTAATTCAGAAATCATTATGGAATAAACATGATGTTATCCACCTCAGCTCGGTTACAAGAGGTTTGTCTTAGTGAGAGCATTAACTAATCAATGGAATATGTCATAAACTATGTAATGTCAGGTACGACACTCTATTCGGCTTTCCTCGCTTAAAAGCTTCTGCAAAGTGTTTTTCAAAATCTCAGAGAAAACCATTTAGTTTATGTGATTAATCGATTTATTGGAAAGTTTTTTGGACGTCAATGCTGGGCGTGTTTGCTTGAGTTGGGAAAGTCACATATACCTTCATGTTTTGTGGTCTCTTCTAACTGCACTCAGTTTGAATACATGTTCAGATGATTTGGTAAATACCTTTGTGCCTTTATCAAAGGGAACTAATTAAATGGTAACTGATATTATTATATACAGCCACAGTTAAATATCCTATTGATTATTTGATATTTGTTTTCTTTTTCTATACTCACAATGCTGCTATCCAGACGCGTATCACAATAAGGTGCTGTATGAGTGAAATAACCCTAAACGTGGCATTAAACACCGATCAAACAAAGGGGGCCGAGGCTACTCGACGGTTGACATGAAGTTGACTGGCATTGTCGTGACCCATTAAATAGTTATTGTAGTATAACATTTGCACAACCTAAGTACTCAAAGTTAGGGAAAGTTGCGGTAAATTGACCAGTATGTATTGACAATAGTGCGTATGAAATGTTTATGAGATGTAATTGTGAAAGTCGCGATGTTTGCGATTTTCGCGGACTATTGATAATCACGAACAAATTACCCGGGTATTGACATAGTCGATGCTTTTAACGATCGCGTCTATAGTTGGACAGGACACAGATCACAGGCTAACCTAAAAACCAATAAATCATAAGCCAGCTCACATAATAGAGGTTCGTTAAACTAACGACTCGCGGGGTCCCACTACTCGCTCAACCGTTTGATCACAACAATTACGTGCAAAATCCTAGCACTGTGGTGCTCTACAAAAACAAATGACTTCAAACAAAACAAATAAATAAGATACTGATGTGGACATTTTGGAAAGTGTCCTCTTTTCGTGATCACAATTAAAACTATTTCGAGAGTCTATCGTGTCTACATGGGAAGTCTATAGACGACAACCAGGTTATATAAACAATGGTCAAAACCAACATTAAGACAAAACCAACAAGCGAAATCAAACAATTATTCCAGCAACTATCAAACTTTGCAACGAAAACGTCAAAACAAACTCTTTTTCTTTGTTAACAATAAAGTCTTTAGCTGCCTATCGTTTATAAAGTCATCAGTTTACATATTAAATCTAAATAAACGTAACTAAATATGGAAATTTATATTAAACTTTTTACTTTACCAAGACAAAACCCTGCCTCCAAAATAACGTAAAGAATTGTCAAACTTCAGACTTAATTTTTGTCTTGAATTCCTTGTAATCTAAGATGCTACGGCACTTGATATATATTTTTCTTAAAATACGTATATGTGACTGACCTATTAATTTAAATTCAGGTGATGGCTCTCCCAGGCAATTCATCCAACGGTGAGTATTCTGGTTCTCCACTCCATGTGTGTGGGTTTTCCCTGTTGCGTCTTCATTTGCGACGTCTATAATAGATAGAAAATGCTTCTTCTGTTTGTTCATGCATGGCTGTGCGTATGATTTTTATTCTTCCATATCTTCTCGTAAACTATAGTCCCGTCTGCACTTTGTAACACCCTCCTCCCTTTGCAGCATGTCTTAAGTACCGCCTTGTAACCTACTCACTGCTACATTTCACAATTTTAAATAGTTCAACCTTTACAAATCGTTATTGACATTAACAATACAAAACCACTTTCTTTCTTACTCATTTTTTTTTGTTGTTTTTTTTGCATAACTCATAATGGTAAAGTACATGTTTAAATAAATTTAATTAATATAAAGCTCAGTAGCATATACATGAATACATGTGAAAAAAAATGTATCGAATTTCAATAGAAATTGTTGAATTTTTCTGCTTTCTTTTGTCTGTTTAGACTGCAAAAACTGCGTACTCAACATTGCAATTGTGGATATCACTGCTGATACTCAAGTTGGCGATAAAGTTGGTGAGCTGGCGTGTAACCACTGGGAAAACGGAAAGAAGAATAAACAATTTATCCTAAAGACTGGCAAAGATTTTTTCAAAATAGACGACAACATGTTGTACCTCAAATCCACAGACGGTTGCCCTACTGAGGTATTTGGAGGAGTTACATTTTAATAATAAAACGTTATGCAGCGACTCTTAGGTACTTGATTGATAGCGATGGCGTATGTTACGCGATTGGATCCCTTGTCACGTAAAAAAGCATGGTCCATATAGTTCTTGGTTAAAAACACATAGTTGCTTTTTACGTAATTAACACGCTGTATATACTGGTATATGTCACGCGACAAAGCTCTTGCTGAGCCTCTATGGAAAAGGCATCGCTGAATTTAAAGGTAAACTAATTAAATGGTTAAATTTTAGAACCGAAAAATCCTTTTCAGTGAGAATATAACAGTTATTCATTAAAGTTTTGAGATAAATGTGACTTTAACAGCAAACTAGGCTCTGTTTTATTGGCCATATACTTATATGCATTTGAATCGTTATAGCTGCTCAGTAATTGTGTCTTACACTTGAATTTCTGAAAGTACTCAATAGATCTATCAGTATACTGAAGTGATGGGAAATGCCTGTTTCCGGCCAATGTTTCATACATAGATATTACCTTATTTCCTTAAAACTGTTTAACATTAATACATAAAATTTGACAAATTTTGAAGACGACAATTTGGACATCAGATTGCTGATTCATTTTTTCCATCGTTTATACAGATAAATTTTGGGCTTCAATAAGATTTCCTGTCGCACGGACAAAACAGTGTGTTTAGATTGTTATAATGAGACACTGTTTTTAATATCAAGATATAGTGTATGAGATAAATATTCATTTTGGGTGATAGTTATTACATTCGTTAAATACAAACATACTGTTCGGACCTACATTCCTACCATGTGTTTTACCATTGTATGCTGCCAGCTGGGAATGGGAGTGTCTTCAACCACTGGGCTCGCACACCGTCATTTTACATTCTGAGAAAAATATAGCATGGAAGCCTTTAAGGTGTCAGTCTTTGTTCTGGTGGAACCCTTTTTGGTTCCGTATGAAACCTCACAGCAACTGTTCACAGTATTTCCCAATCTCTTCTTATATTAAAGAAGCCCCATGAGGGAGAGGGTGGGCCATGGCCCTGCAGAATACTCCATCGGTTTCCTCGGTCGATCGTAAGCGGCGAGAAAAGAGGTTGCTTTCTGTTCCCTGGTGCTCTCAGAGCTAAAGGATAACGGGAAGCAGATTTGTTTGTGATGTTCTGTATTTGTATCAGTCGTCATATAAGTGAAATACCCTTGAGTACGACGTTAAACACCAATCAAACAAACAAACAAATATATTAAAGAACGGTTTTTGTCGTTATGGTTCCAGAAAGAACCAGCCTCTTTTCTAAGGAACCCTGAACGAACCATTATATCTAAGAGTGTAGTGACTAATGTTAAGTATGACCCGACCAAACAACCTTTTATTGGGAGTAATGACTATAGAACGTTATTCTTATACAGGTCAAGGTAAAGTGTTCCAGTGAAGAATTGAAATTTGATGTTAACTGTGCCACAGAACAGGTGACAAATGCTGTAGAAAAGCCAGATGTGACAACCGTTACTAAATACAACGCAGATGAAACAACTGTTAATTACGCTACCATAACTAATACAAAACCAGCTGGTCAACGAATAATCAAATCCACCAGTGATATAACTTCGGAGCAGATGTCAACAGAAGCTGGATTAAACATCGATAAATTGACACCAGAAATGACCCGAAACTTAGGTGAAAGTACCGTGAATCCAGCTTTAGGTATAGTGAGTGATCTCAATCCTACATTCACAGCAGCCTCATCCACAGCAGGTAACGTTATAGATTCAGTTCTTCCGTAAATATTTCACGTCACATGGTGATCTGTAAAAATAGCAACCTAGCCCTGTATGATTTTCAATTAGAGTATTGCTATTACGAACACATGTTTCTTTTAAATTATTTGTTTAAGCATTAATTATTTCCAAATTGGTCCATATAACTGACAACGAAATATATGGGGACCATCTCAGAAAACCCAGGTCCTTCCATTGCTATCTGGCATCAATATAGTAGCAACCAATAACCTTTTTTAAATTTGAACAGATTCTAGTTCAGAAATGTTTACCCGTTTAAACCCATCCGAACATGGAACCCTCGACACTCAGAGTTAGGCCCGAATCACGAGCAGTAAATGCCGGCCACCTAGACCACTCAGCCACCAGGATTTCTACTGCTGGCGATTCGGGGCCAACTGAGGGTCGTGGGTTCGATTCTTGGGCGGATTTCAACCTGTAAAATTCCCTGAACTTCTGAATTCTACTAGAATCTGTTCAAACTAAGAAAGTTTTATCCCAAAATAACGAAATACTACTGTAATTCACTTTCTAAAAGACACAAATATAAATCATTCAATGTTATCTAGTGTATAATTGGCTAATACTCCTTCGAACAGCTGGACCACGTACTACAATTGTCCCTCAAGGAGAACCCTCAATGGTAATGTCCTCAATGAAGTTTGTATATATCAAACGATCAGGTTGCGTGCGTTGACTGTGTCTGCTATATTTTCAGTTTAACCTTTCATTTCTAAAATGTAACTCTATAATAAGCTTAAGGCTTAAGCCATCTTGTTTAATTTCCGCTCTAATAATCTGCTTGAAGGTACACCACGGTTAATCAAGCTTTTATTACATCCACAGTCTACAAGTCACTTGTATAATAATGATGAATATTAGAAAAGTACAGACAAACACAACACAGAATAACATACCGACCTTGTACAGAAGTAGTATAGTGTATGTATTTAACAAGTTCAATTACTATATTTTATGCCATATAGCTTTTGTGTTTCGATTTGATGTATGTTTGACATTAGCCACCCTGAAACCTTCGTTGAAAATGTATTAAGCCGTTTTGCTGGTGTTTAACTGTTGACCTAATGCAAATTAGAGTTATTATATGTACATTTTACTCACAATTTTCTGACTGAAAGAGACCTATAATAATAACTGAGTTAAAAAAAAACGTGATTTATTGCCGTCTTCGTCTCCACTAAACAGGTAAAGTTGCTAATGCGTATAACTGTAAGTTGGAATAGCTATATTGGAGAAACACTTTTTTTACAGATTATTTTGACTACAAGACTGCTTTGTATGTTTAACGGGAAGGAATAAAACAGCGAGTCTGGGTATAATTTAATAATCACCAAAATCATTTCACTGTATTTTAGTAAAGTAATTATTATAAAGGAACGTACTGTGCTGAGAGCAGCTATTATGAAAACTTACTGAATCAATTGAGTTATCGATTGGCTCTAACGTGATTCTGAAAAGGATCTATCCAGTTTGTAGACCACTTTTCATAACTGAAATATAAACAACATATCATATTCGAGCTCATTTATAATTGTTCTATTCCGCTTTAAAAGTAACAGAAACAAAATAAAGCTTGAGAGAAATCACCCAATACTTCTGTAAATTATTAATCCCTTTGGGGTTTTTTTCCCCATAAAAACAATGTTTTTTGTCATAAATCATTTTAGATAAAGTTTGAAGAAGATTTACAAATCGTTATTTTCCATTTAGTCACTTTCAGTTGTGACCACAAAAGCACTTGTATTCATTGACCATTGAAAGTATGGTAGTTCCGTGACCGACCATCAAAAATAGAGATGGCCAAAACCCGATCACCTGCTTGGTGGTTGCTGTGAATGACCGTCTATCTCAACGAGGTAATATTAGTGCAGAACGTATTGACACGTTTCATCATATATCGTATTAGATTCTATAACTCTTAATTTATTTTTGGACATTGATTAAAAAATCAGTTCTGATACCAGAAATGTGATAAACAACTACCCCATTGAAACTTCTGTATATTTCCAGCTCGGGACACAGCCACATGTGTACGAACGATATATTTATTATTTCCTGCTAGGAAGCATTTACTTTTCTTTTAACACACTTAATATTTCTCACACATTGCGCTGCGTTATGACCAACTTTTCTCTTTTTTTCTCCCACTTGTTTCTAGTGGATACATTTTTAAGATTAATATTTCGAAACGAATCGTTTATGGTTAGATAATTATCATTATTTTGTACTTTCAATGCAGATTCTGGATGCTACTGATACCCACATAGGCGTTGTCTATAAAACACACCAGAAATATCGAATTACGTTATAGCACACAGTAATTAGATTTTCGCCCAAGCTGTTATGGTATGATAGTACATTAATGTATTATTAATGCTCACGGTTAACCATTACGCACAAACAAAGCGCCAGGTATATAGGTCCAGATAAATGGACCAAACCTATTTACCGCTTTTAGATCTAAAAAGGTTTTATCCAGTGATGAATGCGCTAAATCCTATAAGGGATACTAAACCACTCACCTTAATGTGTCGGGTGAATATTTTAGATGAAAAATGATCTTTGTGAAAAATTCCAAACGGCAATACTATCACTGTTTAAAATGAATTAGATACATAGAGGGTATTACACCGTTAAATTTGAAAATATTTTTATTATATTTAGGGTGTTCCAACATCTTCAGTATATAATACTCTATTAATTATTTAAATCAATAATACAATAACACAACTGGCTTGATCAGCTCTGATCAAGCTTTCGTGTCGATGCATTCATTCTTTTTCTTGTAAACGTCATGGAAATATGTGCCTCACAGAATAAAACAATACATCGTGTATTCGCGTATATACGTGAAAGTCGCTATACCTAATGCACCAGCTATCTTAGGACATATAATGAAATTCCGTAAAATCGATAAAGCTTCAGAAATGACTATGGTTAAGTAACTCTTGTGGAAGGACTAATGAGTTGGGTTTACTTCATTGGTAGGTAGTTTATTGCGGAGACTTCTTTGCCTTACTATTTATTTTATTAACAACTTAAGGGGTGATTGGATAGAGCCTCCTATTGCCCTGGGGCTCTCCACGCTATGGGACAACATTAAGTCAATTCGTAATGTCGTCTTTATTTTGCCTCTTGCGGATGGCCTGTCAAGCCATTGACATCTGTTTGACGCGAAAACATACTCTTACTTATATCACGAATGGTAAAATTGTTTGACATTGTGTGTTTGTATTCACTTGAGACAGGCATGTATAATGTAATCCCAGGATGTACGAAGTGACTTTTAACCAATCACTATATAAAGAAATGGTTAGAGTAACAATAGTATATGGTGTACTGACCTACTTGGTAGCATCAGTGAAATCTCAGTTGTTAAATTTGCAGTTGTGAACACAGTTTGTATTATTTTATAGGAGACACAGAACATTTGGGTGTTGGTCAGATTACAGGGAAATTAGCTCACCTCAGTACCTTAACAGAGAGAATCAAGAAGCAGAATTTAACACAAGCAGAACTAAGACAAATTATGCCGGTAAGAAAACGCCCTGCAAAGAAAGAGTTATTCTGACGATTTCGCTTTCAATAAAACAATGCGGCTCTGTGTCGTGGTTTTTTGTAAAAAGCACATACCAAAAGGCGTTGATTGGTTTGTTTGTAGAAAGACTAACGCCAAATCCAAATGCGATAACACAAACAACCCAAGAGCTTACTAAGAGATGCATTTAATCCGACTGTCACAGTCCCAAAATGTTATATACCAATGGCTTATATAAAATCATACTCGCTCATACATGGGCGGATCTTGTTTTAAATCCCTGACATGCAGCCTATGACCAAACAAACAAATGTTGAGAGACTTTGGTTTATATATAGGGCAGCTTTGAAAAATCAATGACACAAAAAAGCAAAATCTGAAAGAAGGTTATTAGGGGCTTAAAATGTTTGGAAACCTAATGATTGAAACAACTATCACCTAGTGTTTGTGTAACCGGGACCTTTAATTGATCTACCCGCGTAACCAGATGACAACACTATCACTTCTGACTTGTTAAAACTATTAGCTACCATTGAAATTAAATTGTATTAATTTATTTCAGTCTTTCTTCACAACGTTGAGCAGACTTTTGGATGATGACACAAAAGATGTTTGGGAAAGCTCTGAGAAGGTAATATTTTTTATATGTATTTAAAGTGATGCAGTCGGCTGAAAATAGGGTATCTATTATTGTGAAATGACCACTTCATTCTAAAATATAATCGATTCTACTTCATACGTCGAGACATTGATTCTAAGACACACCCTGGCCATGTTGTTTTACACTTCTTTTAATTGCTGACCTTTGGCAAACGCCGCCACAAATATTGCTGGAAATTAATGCGCCATGGCCTGGCATGGCGTACGAGAGATATGTTAGTCTAGTCCCCTATAGAAACTCTCACGAGAAAATGATTGATGATCACTTGAGTATATGTTGATTTCCCCGATGGGGTTTTAGTTCAAATTGGGGAAAGGGAAACTATCTGGGGACAAAACATTAAAGACGACAGCCTGATACAGTTAACATCACGCTTGGACTAGTTTCAAAACATTAATACAATGTGCAGATCTCCACATAAAACTGCACGCAGTAAGGTTGAATATATCGGCAACTGAAGACATCCAGGTTTTGAATGTGTGTGAGACACCCTTGGAATATGTGTGACACTCAAGAGAAGTAATTATCTCCCTTGGAATATAACTAAGATTTGTTTTACCATGATGTAACGCTCTCCATATAAACTCTTGGTTATATTAAATAACTGTGAAGAATTTTTATAAAACAAACCTCAACGAAAAGAGAATAATAATATATTTAAAAGAAAGAATTCTCTTTTCTGGGCGGGTTTCTGGTATTTTTAGCTTTTGATTTGGAAGCAAGACGAACATCACCTACCTAACCGAGCTAAATAGACAGCTTCCGCCGCCGAAGATTATTCGCCGAATCGAAGCTTTAACACGGTTTAAATCGAGATAATTTGCATATATCTGCCTACTTTTCAGAAGGGATTGTCTCCCACAAGTTTGTCTCTAGAAATAGACCTGTTCCAACAAGCCGTGTTGACGGTCGGAGATTTTCCCACTCCTCTCGTAACAACCACTCCCAACACAGTGACCATGTTGCGGTCTATTACAACTGATGGTGAAAATAGCACAGAGATTGACATCCGATCGCCTCGTGGAGGTCCGAGCAGTGTAACTTTTCCTGCAAAATTATTGCCTGGTAAGAACTGTTTTACCTTTTGCGGTTTCAAGATGGTAACGGTAGTTATCAAACAAATTATTACAAATTCCTTTTTAATTTCTCAAAGAATTATATAGTCCCAACGCAGAAAAAAGATTTATGATTAATTCAATTAATTTAATAAATAATCATCAGAAGTAATAAGAAAGAATCAGTAAAAATACATATACATGCATACATGTGTAATAGTGTTACAATCCACAACTATTTCTAAAATACCCATGCAATATAGGCAGATTCTATCACATTATACCCTCCAAAAAGCACCCATTTTGTACATTTGTGTTCACGTTTTTCAAACTAAAACTAATTTTCGATGAAAACATAAATTGACGCCAGTTGTACAAGTGAGCTGCAGACTTTAAAGGAAAAACAATTATCATGTGGGACTATTATATCTGACATATTATCGGGACTATGCGTTGGGGGAGCCACTGTTATCTCGCAATTTATTTTCTCTCCGCATCATTAAAATCTACGGTTATAGCATGACTACAATTGTGCTAACCTCTAGCAGACATTTGCTCAGATTTTTTTCATGCACATTTGTGGCCTTTAATTTCCCATTTCATTCTGTCCAGGTGAATTGGCTGTAAAGGTGGCTGCGACAGTTTATAGTAGCTCCGTCATAAATATCACATCCGGGTAAGTAGTTTTCATCTGCAGGCTTTACTCAGTACTCGTTTGAATTTGTCCGATATAATAGTAATACAGTTTGATATTAACATTATCTTAGGCAACTGGTTTATTTTGTGAATATAAGTCCCATAGCGAATACATGTTTGAAGAAGTATTGTCGTAATCGATCCTTTAACATTGCTGACGTAGAAAAGACTACTTTGGAAACATAGTACTCAGAAAGAATGATAAAGACATTGGTGAACTGTACTTCAAAAACATTGAGTCCAAGGTCAAAATTCAAAAGCTATCACAATGTGCATCCCCTATCAGTGTTAAAATTACTTTCTGATAAACGTTTTCAGTTCTCTTAGCGGTGCAACGTTACATGCGTTATCGATTTAATCCCAAATGGATTCCGTTGCAGAGAGCCAGCGATAGAGTTTGTCATTGCGGACAAGTATATTGTTCTGGTCCACACACTGAGTAAAACATGGCTCGTTAATCATGGGCTATGTACAGATTCT
Organism: Mopalia ciliata; assembly: GCA_034783835.1. Classification (NCBI taxonomy): domain Eukaryota; kingdom Metazoa; phylum Mollusca; class Polyplacophora; order Chitonida; family Mopaliidae; genus Mopalia; species Mopalia ciliata. The sequence continues at coordinate 15,137 of JAVFBW010072374.1, forward strand.
TTCTTTATAGCCTCTAGTAAAAGATTCCGGTTTGTCGAGGATTGCCCGAATCGGGTTTACTTTAAACATCCAATTAATATAAAAACTTACTTATCAATGTAACCTGATGGTTTTATATGATTTATATGAGTAACGTTTAGTTGTGGCATAATGACCAGGGCCATGTTTGGTAATGATGTATGGTTAATTATACCTCATCGTTTGGAAAATTACAACAGTATAAATACCTTTCGGCTATATGTTATGATGTCTTACAGATCAATGCATTTTATAAAAGCAATTAACAAATTACGTTTTTCTTAATTCAATTTTTTTGTCTCCATTCTATATTGACCGATATTAGGTTATGCATTTTTTTAAATAAATATATCACTTGGCTTTGTCTCAAAGTTGCATTCTACGTTGAAAAGCTGGATGGTACTGGCTGATAACAAGATGTACTGGACACTGTCTATACATGGCATCATTTGTGTTCTAAGCACTTCTTTTTTACCTGCTCATCCATATCAAGGGTTTTACCAGACATCTATTAGTGGAGTAATTTCGGCACATTCTGGGTTATGGTTGTTACCTGAGCAATAGTAGACCAACTAGTTCTGTTGCTGGCATTATAATTCATCTCCTTGTTAACCCAAAATCGTCCGGACAATTAAAATTTGTCTTACAATCTATTCTGAAGTGGTCTGATGGTGAGTGACGTGATATCCATAGTAACCAATCCGAAGACCCCACGCCATTTGAAGCAACCAATCGAATTGACTCTCTCTAAGCAGGTCAGTTTATCACTTTATTGAAATCTATATTCCCACATAGATTGTGGGTCTAAGTAACGGTGCCTTTTTAAAACATTCCATTGCAATTACACTGTGATCCAACATCTGTCAAGGTACCCCCTTCACAATTGTGTTATTTACATTACTTATTACTTTACACTTGTTCATGCGGGTGTGTGATGGGTACATTGGCACGTGTATGTGCCACTGTGGGTTGTTAACCGTAAGCAAAGTGGCATATATATCAATTTTGACGAAAAAAAAACACACCTGATCAACGGTGCTTCAATTGCAACAACATAGTCATTAGTATATATGTGTTTGACAATCAACGCCCTAGTTTTCCCACTCAAATCTGTTATGATAAATTGTCTTATTTAACACTTAAAGATGACAGTGTGCCATTATCAAAGTTGACTTTCCAAATTCCACTACACGTTGACGTAATTTGAGATAACTTTATGGAAAAGTGTTAAGACCATCGTAGACATGGAGGGGCTTTGACAAGTAAAATTTCCTAAGAGTTCAGCGTTAAACTATCTTTTGATTGTTTTAACACAAATACTAGTTAATGCGCTTCTCTGGTCTATATTGGCTCCGCAACGAAGATATGATTATTTAGTGTTATTGGCGCATATATAGGCATGCTCAGCAATCAGCATTTGGGAGGTAAGTCGTATTGCTTAAGTGACATTCCACTATAAACGGTATGGTTTCTGTTTGAACTTAAAGGACAGAGAAGAAGACGATGGAAGGCGGATCTACCATTGCACATTTTTGGACTTGAACACGTAAGAATAAAAAAAAAACCCTTCTTTTTCAGATCTTTACTGTTCACTTGATTTTTAGGAGAGACTGTAGAAATTGGTCCCGTCACTCTACAAAACGATGTTACATTTGTAATAAATATAACATTAAACCTAGTAAGCAACCCTAGAACTAACCCTAACTTTCCCCAAAACTAACCCTAATTAGCAATGCCTTGTTACCAGTTACAGTCCAATTCTACTATTGGACCGATTTCGACCACAGAAGAAGCTGCTTTGTATGGACATTTCCTTTTGTTTTCCCAGTACCTAACAATGTTCAACAGTATATAATGGGGCCATGTTTCCTGGGGCATCCTTTATTCTATTATGACACATAATAGACATATGACACAAATGCGTTAATATTTACTTTTATTGAGAAGTTCATGATCTTAATTTCGTATTATATTACAATTGTTTAAGTTTTATTATGCCCACCTCCAGTAAGAGGAGGGAGAGTGGGGGGGGGGGGGGGGGGGGG
>JAVFBW010072485.1:0-17199 GCA_034783835.1 Mopalia ciliata
ATTTAAAGTTTCAAGTTAATCATTCTGTGAATTTGTTAGAGAGTTATGGTGTTCACAACATATACAAAAAAGAATATTGTAAAATAAAGCAATGGCGGCCATCTTGTTTAACAGAACTTATTAAAATTCAGTCTGATCCATTGTCGTAAAAGCAGAAAGCTATCTTCAAAGTTTAAAGTAAATCCGTGAATTTATTCTTTACTTATCGTCTTCACAACACATACAGGCATGAATATTCTAAAATTAATGTAATAACAGCAATTTTGTTTTACGGAAAATGGTTAAATGTAATCCCATCCGCCATCTTGCCAAGAGGAAGCTACATACCAAGTTTGAAGTTAATTTGTGAATTTATTCTCTACTTATAGTGCTGACAACATGTAAAGACATGAATATGCAAAATTATGTAATAATGGTCAATTCGTTCAACGAAATTTGGTGAAAGGACGTTTTAACCAAATAAAGCAATGAAAGGACGTTTTAACCAAATAAAATTTCCCTAAAACTTTTTAGACCATATATGACCATATATATACGCACATTACAATTTTTTATAAGCCAACAAATTCCAATTAACATTGTAAAACTATCAAATAAATAAATAAATACAGCAGTGTTATCAAATTACATTTTCTTTCTTTTCGTATTTGGTTTTCTAGCACACTGCAATCTGGGACATCTTCGTTTTCCTTCAGCTCATCTGCTCGTGCATTCAGCATTATCTGTAACAGGTCACGGCGAGACTGAAACAGACAAAAAATGATACCAGTTTTTCAGCAGATTATTGGCTGTTTTATACATGTAAGTACCTATTTATTTAGAGGATAAAAGGTGTTCAAAGGTATATTTTTGTCCCTTTGATTGGGGTTTAACACCACTCTTTGTAATTTCATTCACGTGACAGCCTGCCAGCCTGAGGAAAAGGAAACAGTCTTAGACAATAATGGCATCAAGCAAAGACAGGACAGTCACAGGCACAGTATGACCTAATCACAAACAGTTTGGCTTCAAGCTGCCATTGAGCTCTGAAAGCCCAGGGGCAACAGGGTCCTCTCTCCCAAGCCTCCGCGTTATATTTTTGTTCTTCCCCAAAGACATTCCATTATAAGTATGAGATTGATTAAAGGAGAAGGCAAGTGGTTTTACAGTGGGTTTTGGTTGATTTATATACCAGTTTAGTAACTTTACAGCCCTCAATTCAGGGAACTTATTAAATTAAGTCAGTAATTAATGTATTACAAATCGGAAGTGACGTACTCAGTGCTAGTGACCCACAGCATATGGTATGCTATTGCATTGTTAAACATATGGATATCTCATTTCTGACAGGAATTATGCCTGCCTGTGTAGTACCTGGATGTGAAAATTAGGAATTTATTATTGCACTAGGAATTCTGTTTCACTGCTTCCGGAGAGATTGTCCTTTTTTAAGGCAGTGGCTGGTAAATATCAAAACAAAGATTTTCAAGTAAATGCATCACTTGACAGGTTAAAGAACTTGTGTGTGTAAAGCGTTTTGTGCCATCCAATTATGAAAGTGACCATCAGCAAGAATAGACTGATTCAAAGATATCAAGAATGCTGTATACCATGTGTATTTCCATATGAACTAAGTTACTAAGTTACAATATGCGTATCACCGATCAGTGTACATTGTATCTAGCAAATTTCAGTAAATTCTATCACAAATTGTAGGAAGAGTTGATTTCAGAGTGTAAGAACCCACCATGCTCCTGTGTACTAAGTTACCAAGGGCTGTAACTCTTGTAAAAATTCTCTGAGAGAATCGAAATTTCAATATGCGTAATACCAAATGGTATGGATCATGTCTACAAAGTTTGAAAAAATTCCATTAAAAATTGTAGATGGAGTTGATTACTGAAGGTTCCGGGACGGATGGACGGACGGATGGAAACAGAAAGGCTTAACCAGACACTGACAACACTAACTTTCACAAATACCTTTCTTTCACTTAGATATGGCAAGACCACCACAATTATCAACTTCTGTTTTGTCAGCCTGGAGTATATAGTTCTTAATAAAAATGGTGTGTTGTCTTGTTTTATTTGTTTTGCTCCTGGAAATTTGTTTTTGGTGGAGTGTTTGGTAATGAAGTGATTGAGTGGAGGTAATATTATAGCATAAATATGTCACATTTGGTGTTTTTAGCTTGATTCAGCTGTTGTTTACATTCTGAAGGTATCTTGGCAGCTCCTATCACATTGACAGCTATGTAACTAAAAAAATTCAATGGTCATCCTGTCAAGATTTATATGTTTAACATTCAAAAAGACCGAATAAGGTATGTGCTATGCGTTTTCGCCCAACGAAAGTTAGGGAGGGAGCTGAGGAGCCAAACATTAACATTATGGCTTATGGCAAATTAATAGTGGTCTTGCACCAGCTAAATGTCAGACATTTGTTCCAAGGGAGATAATTTCCTTTTTTTTTAGTCTAATAAACATTCAAACATAGAGGTCTTTGTATTGAACCATTCTGCATAAAGTATCGGAAGAGAATTTGTAGTTTTCTTATCACAATCAAAATCAACTATTTTTCCTGAGAAAGTATTCTCAAGTTTCTCATTTTTTATCTTACTGGTTGAATTTCACTTACAGCCTTTTGTTCTTTTCTTTGTTTTATGTTGTTCTTGACATCTCTGCTGATGAACTCTAATGTTTCCTGCGATTCCTTGGGAAAACTGCTGATGTCAAATTTCTGCAGGATCTTGGCCACAAAGGGAAATACCACTGGAAATAATTGCAAAGATATTTATTTACCCGTCCAATGTTAGAATTATAATGTAATTATTCTTTTGAATAACCGAAACCTTGTTATTGCCAGCTATTTGCTTGTTTGCTTGTGCAGACCCAGATATGATCAGAGTGATGACTATTAAGCAGTCCAAGACTATTACTGGTCACTGATATTGTTTGATAATTTGGTGTCTTTTTATATACAGGACATGGGCAGCGTGGTCTCCTCAGTTAATCTGTGCATACCCTGCTATGATCCAAGAGATCACTATTAAGCAGTTCCTTAAGTTTTTCAACAGAGCTCTTACAGAAAGTTCGCTTGTTTGATTGGGGTTTAATGTCATACTCAATGGTATTTCACTTTTAAGCAAATTGTCTACTTCACACTGATCCTTGCCTAAATGCAGTGGAAAACTAGACTGTTTGTTCGTTTGATTAGGGTTTAACGTCGTTCTTAAGGGTATTTCACTTATATTATGACGGATTGTCCACTTCACATTGCACCTAGCAATATTATAGTGGAAAACCAGGACGAAACCTTGTAAAAATGCCTTCTGTGATTACTGGAGCCAAAACATGCGGCTCGCTCATATACCTGATGGTCGAAAGGCGGACTCAATCCTGTAAACTGTACATCAAAGCAGGTTTAGTTTAGTAAGCGAACACACTACCACTAAGCCACGGCCGCAGTCCAAGTGGAAAACTAGAAGGAAACCTTGTAAAAACCTCTTACAAATAAACATTATTAATGCGGAAAACTTTCTGTTGAGAAACTTTCTTAATAAAGTAGCAAACGGATCATCTGGATTTGGATTCCATACCAAAGGAAAAGGAAATGGCATCCAAAGTAAACCCTTTCTGAAAGATAGTCCACATAATTTCACTGTGACAAATTTCATTTTCTAAAAAGATTCAATTAAATGATATGCAAAAAAATGTCCCATAATTTGGTCGGATTTTGATTCAGACCCACACAGTTAGCCACCTGGTTGTCCCCGTTTGTTTGTTTGTTTGATTGGCGTTACATCATGTGACTTTTTCATATACCTGAGAGTCCATGACAGATGACAATGGGGCAATGGAGATAAATGTGTGTTAAACCGATTATGTAAGCTACATAAAAGAGCTGCTCGAATCATATTAAGATTTTAGGAGCTCATCCAAGCACCTCAACTAGTCAATCATTTGCTGATCTGCATTGGCTATCACTGGAAACAGTGTCCTCCTACATAAAAATGTAGTAAATTATCTTTAAATGCCCCCATACATACTTGAGTTGTTCCGCCGTGTTCAGACTAGAACAAGAGCAGCTCGGCGCACTGACTTTGTTTTTACCTTGGCCCAAATGTAATTCTTTTAAAAAGAGATTACAATATTCTGGGGTTCAAATGTGGAACATTAAATTCTTACAAACTTTCAAAAATAGTATATTTGAATCAGAAATGCTGCTAAAGTTTTAAGTCAATTACATGGTTGGCTGTTTGCCTTTTACTGTCATAAATATTTATCATAAACTACTATTTTAACAATTTGTAAATAACTGTTTATATAATAATTTCATAAATATGTATCATCAACGACAATTGTTTTAAACAAAATATGATGCATTTATTCATGTGCATAATGCCTGGACTTAAATAAATGCAATTTAACATTTTATGTATTTTCTCTTTCTCTCTCCCCCTATTTTGTGTATAAGTAGTCCTGGGCCCCAAGGGAGACTGGCCCTTTGGCTAATTGTGCTACCCAGGCTAAATAAAGTTATAAGGGGTTCTGGCCCAATTGCTCAGAAACCCTATTGAAATCAATGGGATTAGTATTATTATCATTATTGCTTTTATTATGATATCCACTGCTTTAGCCTCAATAACTCAAACTAATGAAGACTCAAAATTCAAATTTTGGCAGATGATAGTGTTTGTTTGATTGTTTGATTGGTGTTTAACGACGTATTCAAGGGTATTTCACTTAATGAGGATGGATTTTCCACTTCACACTTTACACAGCCTGATTATGGTGAAAAGAGGAAACCTTGCAAGAACCACCCCCGCCACTGCCGGAGCCACAACATGTGGCTTGCTCATATACCTGATGTTCCACAGGCAGACTCAATCCATTGAACGGTAAATCAAAACAGGTTCAGTTAAGGAAGCGCATTCGCTACCACAAAGCCACGGCCGCGGGCCCAGGACATGATAGTGTATGTCGAGGGACAAAACTTGACATATGTTTGGTCACCGGATGTGAAAAACAATATACACAATAAAGTTTGAATACTATCATTCCTTTTGTGAAATGTTGAAATGATAACCCACTCCACTCTCGCATCTTGTGGGTTACCTCTTTCATCACTTAATGACATTAATGATATCCAATCTTCACTATGATATATCCTCTATTTATCTAATTCGAGATTAACAATTCTAAGGTAAAAGTACTTACAAACTAACATGATAAATGCTGAAAACTTTCTGTTGAGAAACTTTCTTAATAAAGAAGCAAATGGATCATCTGGGTTCTTTACAGCACAGGATTCCATACCAAACGATGTAGAGGAAATGGCATCCAAAGTAAACCCTTCAAACGTTCTGAAAGATAGTCCACATAATTTCACTGTGAAAAATTTCATTTTCTAAAAAGATTCAATTAAATGATATACAATTAAATGTCCCATAATTTGGTCGTATTTTGATTCAGACCCCCACAGTTAGCCACCTGGTTGTCGGAGTTTGTTTGTTTGTTTGATTGGTGTTTAATGTCGTACTCTTTGGTATTTCACTTATATGACGATGAGTTGTCCACTTCAAACTGTGCCTTGTCTCATTACAGTGGAGGTCTCCGGTCTTCGATTTACCGTTCACAGGATCGAGTCTGCCTATCCACCCTCAGGTACAAGAGCGAGTCACATGTTGTGGCTCCGGTAATTGTGGAGGTGGTTTTTACAAGGTTTCCTCTCGCTTTTCCACCGTAATAAGGCTTGAGTACTATGTTAAACCCCAATTAAACAAACAAACAAGCATTACAGTGGAAAACCGAAGGAAATCTTGTAAAAACCACTGGTGCCCTTGCCGAAGCCACATCGTATGACTCCCTCATATACCTGATGGTGAGTGGTTGACAGACGGACGGGATCCTGTGAATGGTAAATTGGAGTAAGGTAAGTAAGAGCAAGAGCTACCGCTAACTTTCATCCCCTCAATCCTTTTGACAAGTCCGAATAAATGTTTATCATTTTATCATTTAACGGTCAAAAACGGTCATGTCTATGACTTTTACATAAGTCAGAAAAAATGTCCGTAATTTGACCTAAATCTGAATATAAAAACCCCATATAAATATGTTGAATAAGGTAACCAAAACATACAATTATCTTACTTATAGAACATATATATACATTCTGATATTAATCTCTGGCGTTATGCTCCAGTAAAAAAATATAGTATGTTATTCAATGCAATCAAAGAAATGAAGGTTTCAGATATATTAAAATGTTGAAATGACAAATATTTACATTTTGATATTAATGCTCTTGCCATCTCTGGCATTACACTCCAGTAAAACACAATGGTATGTTTTTCAATGCAATCAAAGAAATGAAGGTTTCAGATATATTAAAATGTTGAAATGACAAATATTAACATTTTGATATATAATATAAGGCTCTTGTCGTCTCTGGCATTATTCGCCAGTAATAAACAATGGTATGTTATGTCTATTCTTCGGAAAGCAATCGAAGAATAGAAGGTTTCAGATATATACAAAAGTTGAAGGAACAAATATTTACGTTTTAATATTAAAGCTCTTGCCATCTCTGGCATGACTCTTGAGGACGTCCTGTAGATTATTCTGACACACCTGTAATATTGGCACCATCTACAACAACAACAAAAGTATTTCCTTAAAAATAAGTTTTAATTATCTATGATAAATAATTGCATACTTTTATTGTTTTATAATATTTGAATGTTCTGATCTGTATATATATATATATTATTAGATTTGTAATTATAACCACATTTTTAACATTTTTTTAACGTTTTTAACATCATATGGAAAAATGCATAACACTTAAACTGAGTATCATCTATAACATAACATTTAAACTGAACTGAAGGCAGGAGATAATAATATAAACTCACCTCTCTGAGTCAGCCTGAACTGAAGGCAGGAGATAATGATATAAACTCACCTATCTGAGTCAACCTGAACTGACGGCAGGAGATAATGATATAAACTCACCTCTCTGAGTCGGCCTGAACTGAAGGCAGGAGATAAAGTAGATCTTACAAACTTCCAATGATCATCTTCCAGAATTGTTAATTGGAGAGATTCCACCTTTGTCATAGAAAAAGTGTTGCCCTGAAAACAATCCACAATTAACACAACATTTTAGGACTTATCTTTTTTTAAAAGTAGAGATTTTATTTATCTTCATAAACTTTATTTACAGCAAACTTCTGTATGAAAATGATCTTGTTTTATTAAAGAGCTACATGTATTGTGTACAGTCTGCTGTAGTTGTTTAATGTGTGGATACCGATTTATAAAGTCTTTCAGCCGTATTTATTTGTTTGTTTGTTTGTTTGATTGGGCTTTAATGCTGTAAGGTACTATTCCTGATATGACAGAGAGCCCTCACAGTTGGTAAATGTCATACTCAAGGGTATTTCACTTATATGACAACACATTGTCCACTTAACACTGTTCCTTGCATAATTACAGCTTAAAACCAGGAAGAATGTATGTTTGATTGGTGTTTAACGTCGTACTTAAGGGTATTTCACTTATATGACGACAGATTGTCCACTTCACACTGTACACAGCCTTATTATGGAAGAAAACCTGGAGGAAACCTTGTAAAAACCAACCCCGCGATTGCCAGAGCCATATTAAACATGGGCTCGCTTATCTAATGGTCGACAGCGGGACTCGATCCGGTGAAAGGTCAAACAAAGCAGGTTCAGTTTAGCAAGCGCACTGGCTTACACTACAAAAGCCACGGCCTCGGGCCCAATTGGTAAAGGAAACCGCCATTAACACCTCTGGCAATACCTGACGCCAGATGACAGGAATTCTTTGGTTCTTTTGATCAGTGTATAACACCATACTTGGATTGGTTGTTTTGATTGCGGTTTAATGGTGTACTTAAAATAATTTAATTCCCATGACAGCATGCAAACCCAATGGGGCGATGGAATTCCCCCTTAACACCACTGACAACCAACAAAAACACCACAGAACAGATGCAGGACACTCAAACAGTGCTCCAGATAAGGGGCATTCTGGCGTAAATGACGCGTCAAAAAATCATAACGCCCCTATCATCAATGGAAGGCGTATTGAAATCAATAATAATAGATTACACGCAATCTTTAAAACCCATACGTACTGAACAATTACGTTATGCTGTAGTTGGTAGTCATACATTATGTTATACATTTCAAAGGGAGATAATCTAGCCAGAAGGTCTACCATGTGTGACAGTGATGTGATCAATAAACCATCTCTGTGTGGAAAGTACCAGACGTTTCCATATTGATATAGCATGTGGGCATTCTCTACGCTGAACATACAGCGAAATGGCCCCTCACAAAACTTATTTTGTGCCTCAAAAAATTGATTCCGTTCATAAGTTTGTCCAAATAATTGTTGATAACATACCTGGAGACACCATTGCTTCAACTGATTGATAAAAACTGTGAAATGTTATCAGACGACAGAGGTTACAAAAATAAGAATAGCTAAAATATCCATGGATACTTGAAGAGGCTGTATAATAATTATAACTAAATTAATTTATCTCATTCTGCCATCTGTCGCATACGTTTTATTATCATAATAATAGCGGAAAAAGTAAAAAGTAAAAATGTTTTTAAATCCTAGGTATGTAATGAAATATGCATTATCCATATACTTGTATTATACAGTCAATAGAGATAAGACGTCAAGCTGTACAAAACCTTTAGAAATTAAGGCCTGCCACTGAATAAAAAAAAATATATTAAATCTGTACATGTATATGACCTTTTACCTTGCCAAAAACATTCTGTCCTGTTCAAAGGATGGTTCCCAACTGAGAAAGATCCAGAAAAGGTCTTCAAAGTCTCAAACCGGGAAGACAATTTAAACGGATAAAAAAATGAGCAAGGTACATGTATACTGATGAGAAATTATTGATTTTGACATGAAAATGGACTTCAGATGTCATTTTATGGCTCGATCTAAACCGCAAGTGTTTGAGGAAAAAGTCAGAATGCTTTAAATCATGGAAAGGCCAAACAATTTTTGTATATTGTAAGATAAAATGCAGAATCGTGGTAAAATTGGCTTATTTCTCAAGGTTAGGAAGGATCCAGTAGTTTAAGTAGTCAACTTACTTTAAGAGTTCTATTGACAAACTTTGGGAACTGCTTAATAGTGATCTCTCGGATCATATCCGGGTCTGCACAGAGTAACTGAGGAGTCCTAGCCGTCCATGTCCTGAATATAACAAGACACCAAATTATCAAATAATATCAGGGACAGGTATAAGTCTTCTTCCAATAAAATCCAAATCTAATTATAACAAGCTAAGTAGCTACATGTAGCAGGTACACCACTAAAGGCTTTTTTTGAAAATGTATGCTCATAATCCCAGTCAAATCACATTTTCTTCACTTTGTTTAAGAATTATTTATTCCTTCAAAGAAGCAAAAGTAAGTAACAGTTATGGTGTTTATCACCATTTTGGTTCGATATCCAATGTCGGCCATATTTGTTGTGAAAGCTAGTGAAATACAACCACTGGTACATCTGTAGTATTACCAGAAAAAGCAAAGTCTGAAGTTAATATCTGAATTTGAGTGATGGCCATTTTTGGTTTGCGGAATAAAATGAAATGGAATACTATCAGTTTCTTAACTAGCGGAAACTTTCAAATTTCAAAGTTTGAAATATATTAAAATTATGCGATGGCTTAGGCCCTGAACAGTACAGTACAGTCAACCTTTAAAATAGCACTGTTCCAATACCTTTTTATACTGGGAAATTTACGAGTCAAAAGAAAATGGCCGGTCAGTCAGACTATAACCATATGTACTTACAAAACCAGATCGCCATATTTCTTTAAGTCATCCGTGTCAGCTGCAGATACTCCCTGTAACATGTAAACATATCCAGTTACTGTGGAAAATATGATTTAATTAAGGAATTTGTTTCAAGTTTAATTGGGGTATAACGTCATTTATATGAGGATGGAGTGTTCACTTCACACTGTTCCTTGACTAATTATGGAGGAAAAGTGAGAGGAAACCTTGTAAAAAACATCCATGCGATTGCCGGAGCCTCATCATGTAAACAGTAAATCCAAGAAGGATAGGTAAGTGCACATGCTACCACTAAGCCACAGGCCTTAAACTATAGGACAGTTCGTTCTTACAAGTAAGTTCATTCTTTGCTGTCTGGAAAAAGAAATTAATTAATAAAAGGGTCTTTAATGTGAAACTTATCTGTGGTTCTCAGTTTTTTCACCTCTGGTTACATTTAGTCTCAAAGACAAAATACAAGCTGACAAATTTCTCCCCTTATCTTCCATATTACAGGCCCAGTGTTTTATTTGGCACAAGGGAGGAAATATGAAATTTTCATCTTTATCAAGACATTTAACATCAACCTATAAGGGGCCTTGTTGCATGAACACTACAGATTATCAACCCATTAAGTGACCTTGTTGCATGAACACTACAGATTATCAACCCATTAAGTTACCTTGTTGCATGAACACTACAGATTATCAGCCCATTAAGTGACCTTGTTGCATGAACACTACAGAGTATCAACGAATTAAGTGACCTTGTTGCATGAACAATACAGAGTATCAACGAATTAAGTGACCTTGTTGCATGAACAATACAGAGTATCAACGAATTAAGTGACCTTGTTACAGGAACACAACAGACTAAAAGAGTATCAATCCGTTAAGATGCCTTGTTACATGAACACAACAGAGTATCAACCCATGAAGTGGCCTTTGCTACATGAACCTTACAGAGTATCAACCGATTAAGTCGCCTTGTTACATGGACACAACAGAGTATCAACCCATGAAGTGGCCTTTGCTACATGAACCTTACAGAGTATCAACCCATTAAGTCGTCTTGTTACATGGACACAACAGAGTATCAACCCATTAAGTAGCCTTGTTACATGAACACTACAGATTACATGTATCGACCTATTATGTGACCTTGTTACACAAACACAACAGAGTATCAACCCATAAAGTGACCTAGTTGCATGAACACTACAGAGTATCAACCTATTATGTGACCTTGTTACACAAACACAACAGAGTATCAACTCATTAAGTGACTTAGTTGCATGAACACAACAGAGTATCAACCCATTAAGTGACCTTGTTAAATGAACACAACAGATTATCAATCCGTTAAGTGGCCTTGCTATATGAACACTACAGAGTATCAACCCATTAAGTGACCTTGTTAAATGAACACAACAGATTATCAATCTGTTAAGTGACCCTGTTACATGAACCCTACAGAGTATCAACCCATTAAGTGGCCTTGTTACGTGAACACAACAGAGTATCAATCCGTTAAGTGGCCTTGTTACATGAACACTACAGAGTATCAACATATTACCTGGCCTTGTTAAATAAACACAACAGAGTATCAATCCGTTAAGTGGCCTTGTTACATGAACACAACAGAGTATCAACCCATTAAGTGACCATGGACACAACAGAGTATCAATCCATTAAGATGCCTTGTTACATGAACCCTACAGAGTATCAACCCATTAAGTGACCCTGTTACATGAACCTTACAGAGTATCAACCCATTAAGATGCCTTGTTACATGAACCCTACAGAGTATCAACCCATTAAGTGGCCCTGTTACATGAACCCTACAGAGTATCAACCCATTAAGTGGCCTTGTGGCATGAACACTACAGATTATCAACCTATTATGTGACCTTGTTAAATAAACACAACAGAGTATCAACCAATTAAGATGCCTTGTACATGAATCCTACAGAGTATCAACCCATTTAGTGGCCTTGTTACATGAACCTTACAGATTATCAAAATTAATTTCAACGAGAAATTGAACTATGTTAATATTACTCTAAATGTAACAAAATATGCTGATGACAGTGATGATTATGACAGTTGATAAAATATGTGTCTAGTCGAGTTTATTTAAACAGCACTTGCTTTTAAGCCAATCTTTATACACTTGGCAGTCATACTCCGTTTCTGTCTTTTCTGGGTTAGTTTTCATTTCATGCAAAAAATACAATTTTCCATTTCAAGATGCAAATTCCATTTCACATTAGTGATTCTGTCAAATCATGGAAAATCACTGGCTCTTTTACACAAATCACCTCAGTAACACTAGATGATATTCGTGTCACCAGCAACGAAGAGCGGAAATCATAAAGTTGTGTTCAAAAAACACAACCTCCACCTTAAGTAAAGAAATAATAAAATGTATATCAGACCAATATGCTATGGGTCTATGCCAAAGTAAGCTGATAGCGAGGTGTAAAAAAAGTGCTGTCTTTCCTCTAAAGGCCTGGAAAAAATTGGGCTTTCAATTTCAATAGACATTTAATTAAACTAGTACAGATGCCTGCATGACTAAAAAACATTAAAAAAACAAAAAAGAGTTTGCTATCAAAACATGCCATTTTAAATTCCTTTTTTTTTTTCAATTTTTTTGGTCGAAAGCCAATAAAAACTTTACACTCGGACCAATTTTAGGGTCGGTCAGGTTAGAGGAAACAAGACATTTTTTTTAGGCCTAAAGTATAATAAATATATCAGTCACAATTTATCTGTGGCAATGGTTGAAAAGCTCTAATGGTAAATTCTTACCTTTCTAAACAATGCTATCATGGTACCAACAAATGGAAAAGGTTTTGGACCTGGGTACTTCAAAGCAGTTGTTTTGTATGGCCAAACTCCATAGCTGAAAGAAAAATAAGACATTAATCAGCCGTGAAATTCACTCAACTTTCTTTTTATTTTATACCCTGTTAAACCAGTTATTATGCACATAAAGTTATACTGTGAAAATGTTTATAATACAGTGAAATTTTGCTATTTAAAAAAAGAAGCAAAGCAGTGTCAAATGCAAATGTTTGCTTATTTCATTGACACAAAATTTTAAAGGACCGAAAAGATTACAGCACAGGCCAGATAACTATAAGTCAATAGGTTGATAAAAAAAATAAAATAGCTTACATATAAAATGAATATCTACCATGAGTTTATCAATTATTTGCACCAAACAAGAGTAAATTCATATTACATATAAAGATCTACCAGAAAATATTTAATGGCAGAGGTAATTTTATTGTGACCTAAATATAACTTTCCACAGTTGTAAGCAAAATGAGGCTACATGTATCAGTGATAAAGTATGACAAATTTTGTTTAAGATTTGTAAAGCAAGCTGACCACTCTGCAATAACATTTTGTGATTTGTATCAGTGTAAAGGGGTTCAAAATTTAATTTATTTTTTAAATTTTTTTTTGATTGGTGTTTAACGTTGTATTCAAGGCTATGACAATGTATTGTTCACTTCACACTGTACACAGCCTTATTAATTATGGTGCGATGGTGCCGGAGCCATAATATAACATGTGACTCGCTCATATACCTGATGGTCGACAGGCGGACTTGATCCCGTGGATGATAAATCAGTGGTGGTAAATTCACTACCACTGAACGACGGGCCCCAAAATTTACTTTAGGAAGTTTCCATATAATTGATCGCTGATTTATTTATATCTTGGTCTTGATTATTTACACAGGGTTGATGGATGCCGCACATAATCCTATAAAATGTTCGGACAATCCCTATGCAGCAGGCTGGGTCAAATAAATTGACCTTTGATAACTAGACCCTGATATAAGCTGATATATTTTCTTAAAATACTTTAAATAGGATCTGGCTTTACCACAAGTTTGGCACCAACAGTCATTATTGATTTGACTTTGTGATTTGGGTAGCTGATCTGTTGACATGAAATGTGACTTTTTTATGTAATCAAAACCATAAGGAAAAATGAAATAAACAGTTTTATTTGGATATTTGTTTGCTTGATTGGGTATTTAAGTTGTGGGCCTACTCAAGGATATTTCACTGATATGATAATGGACCGTGCACTTCACACTGTTCCTTGCTTAACATGATGAAAGACCGGAAGGAAACCTGCTAAAAGCCACCCCCTGTGATTGCTGGAGCCACATAGGTGCGACACGCACACACCTGATGGTGGACAGGCAGTACATTGAGGTGGGATTAGTAAACAGGCATTCTGACCACTTAGGAAAAGCCTCTTTTTTTGCATATATATAAAATTATGGATATTAAATTTGGTGACTTACTATACTCCCATTGAGTTGGTTGAATACCCTGAACATATCCCTTTTCAATAAATGATACTAAAACTAGTAGGCCTACAGTGCGCCTTAAGTAATGCTGCATTGACAGATGCCTGGATCTACATATCAATAAACCGCTAGACTGCATTGACGATGCCTGGATCGAGATCTACCATATTCAATGATTTTGACAGCCCTTGTACTCCAGCTGAACCATTCGACATATACTTACATGTAGATGACAGCCACCAAAACAAGGAGGAGGTTTAGCCATGTTGGCAAGATAAAAACCCAGTCCCAAAGCGACATCCTGAACTACTGTGATCAACAACACTGACGTATAATCAAGTTCTCATTCTGAAGATTTCACAGTTTTTATACTGACTGAGTAAAACTGTTTTCAAATTGCATCAGATATATTGACAACTAATTGCCATAAATAGACAATCTAACTTGAACTGACAACGAAAGTTTGTATGACTAAACTGCTCTCAGTGACACAGTTAACATATAGGTCACCGAGACAGGCACAAACCTCTGTCACCGACCAGATAACTCACACTGTGTCACTTGTAACAGGTATTTACAAAGTTACTTAGGACAATATCTTATGTTTAAATAACCCAGTTTTGTGATATAGATTGACATTTTCAGTGTATGGTAATTTAAGCATATAGCTCGAGGGTTTTGTGTGTATCACAACGCAAGAAAGATGGAGTATTCTAGAAGTTAAGACCCTTTTCGAAGTCCTTTTTTTCCAATGACATAAGGGGGGCTGGTAGGCCTATGGGCGGCCATAGTTCTAAGCGATTTAATAAGAGAATAAAAAAGTTGGTGAACAATTTTGTGCAAAATACGCTAAGGTTGGTAAGAACTCGCATATAGACACGACGGAGACATTCATGCGTAAGTATGAGTATTGTTGTCTTTTTCGAAATACGTGCCAGTGAAATGTTTTAAAATGCGCGAATGTTTGAAAATAAATCTTGTATCTGTCAATAGTTTGACGTGTCTATTTATCAATTAGACCTACATTGTAATACAGTTTAAACAAGCTTCTTTAGCTGTCGAATTAATCCCTTTCTCGAAATAGTTTAAATAGGACGATTAGGCCTATGCACTGATATATAAACGTCCTAATGTAACGGAAACTGGGAACTCTATAATCGTTATACTGGGGCCGCGATAGAGCCGTACCGTAGGCCTACTTAAATATAATTTTAAAACATTGTATAACTTGTGTCATTTCACAAAAATAAGTTAATATGTAAAATAATCGTCGTTAACAATACTCAATGGCGTTATCATCCTTTATTTTGCTGCCGGAATACTTAGGCCTATATATATATTGCCTATAATCACTGTATATACATGTAGGTCTATAGGCCCACTAACTATTAGCTCTGTATTACTCCACCAATATACTCCTCTGCCTTCGGTAAGTATTTATGGGATCATTCAAATGTAGATGTTAGCTATGTTAATTATCTGTTTTAGACATGCAACCAAAAAAAGTTGTCTGAACCATAACGCATATGCGACAACTGATTCTTTATTTAGGATTTAAATGAGACAGATATACAGGTTCTACAGATGAAGATATCATTTCAAACCTTCGCGCTTTTATCAACAATTTATTAACATTTATCTTTGAGAATTTCAGAATTATTTTGCTTAGATTAGTACTGTACTAAAGTGTAGTAACACGTTTATAAATGTATCCATTATGTATACATTTGAATACTCTCAATTATTAACGTACGTATCCAACTTTGATCACATCTCCCTTAATCGTCAGGTAAAACATATATAATAATGGCGACCAAGCCCCCATTTATCAGAAGGGCGCTAAGAATTATGGGATTTTGCAAAAGGGTGCTTACAGTATAGATACCGCGGAATAGCAGGATTACATATATGTTTGGCCAACGTGCAATCTAATTAAAAGCAGATTTCAAAAACGTTCCCCGTGTTTATTTGTCGCTATGTTGAGATCTAACGCAATCGCCCTACATACAATGTCGACTGTTTTCTTAAATTGACCAATAATGTAGCTGCTTCTTTATTGTGGGTTGTAAAAGCCGAAGAGTTCGGCCAACAAACCAACAAACCAAAATTCCCCGACTGCATATTTGTACATGACCAACGGATACGCGCATAATCAACAAAAACCTTCAATGTGACTTACAACATCAACTCAGAAGAAAATTGACATGCAACTTCTGTTTGTTTCGGGTGAATTTGGTTACCATAGCCCGATGTTATCTATGTTTTTATTGGAAAACTGAAACTGTGAACTTTGGCCAAAATTGAACGGTTAAGTAGAATATATTGCGTTAGATATCAAAATAGCGACAAAAAAACACGGAGAGCGTTTTGGGGATCTGTTTTTAATAAGATTCGGCCAACATGAGCAGTTAAAGTGTATTGTGTTTTCCTTCCTTCAAAGTTTGCAACTAACTTTCTTATGAGGAAGCAAATATTAAACTCTAGTTCTATAGCAGTTCTGTTAATTTTTGGCTACATTTTGATTTTCTTTTTTTAAATCTTGTATCAGTTTATCTTATGTATTGAAATATAATAGGAAATTTATGAATGGCATTAATAACTGTGCATACTTTGGTCAGACTCTAAAGTAACCATAAGTGGTAGTCTCCTGCCAATATTCCTCGTAGGCCTAAATCTGATACCAGATAAAAACTGTACCCGATTTTGGGTTTAGCCTAGCCCTAAATGACGCCTTATACCAATATAACATGACCAAAAGTGAAGGGGAAGGTAAGACATCATTTAGGGCTGGGTTTACCCGAATCTTGTCCCCGTCCCCCACAATACACGGCTGTAGTTAGCACAATGAATAGAGCTAATTCCTCCGTCTTATCCCTACGTCCTGCCTATCTCAACCCATGGTGAAAGCTGGGAATTGATCTGCCGCTATGGGTGGCCTCTCAAAACATATATCCGATTTTTCTCAGATTTTTTTTTTTTTGATAGAAAAATCACAATAATCAAACCCCTTCTTTCTTTCATGACGTTTAAATAAAGTTTTA